>OLMO02000262.1:18045355-18070704 GCA_900291935.2 Cassiopea xamachana
TATATATAAACATACATATATAAATATATATATATATATATATTTAAAAATCCTAACTAACCTTAAAAGTCAAATATCTCCTCAAGAAAAAAACAACTTGACGTTTCGCTAAAGCTTTATCAGACAGACTTTACCAAATTATAGAGCGCACATATAAAGGTATAAATAGTGAATAAAAGTATAAATAGTGAACCATCAAATTTTTCATTAGGTTTAGTTACACGTGTTTCATTTTTTGCTTTGAATTCACTTTCTATACCTTCATATGCGCGCTCTATAATTTGGTAAATTCATTCCGGTCAAGCATTAGCAAAACGTCAAAAAAGTTGTTTTCTCTTGAGAAGATGTATATATATATATATATATATATATATATATATATATATATATATATATATATATATATATATATATATATATATATATATATATATATATATATATATATATATATATGTCTGTGTCTATGTATGTGTGTGTCTACGATGTCAATACTGACTAAACAGTGCTCATTGCGAATAAGCAGAGCAGTGCAGTATTAAATAAATAGTAGAAGTAAAACTTAGCAACAATGCATGTATCTGTTACTCAGAGTTTCGTGCTGTTGTGCACTCATTAGACGAGCGGAGAACAGCACAAAACTCTGAGTAACAGATACAATATGTAGCGCGTAAGTGCAAACACGTACATGCATATGTATACACTTTTTTTGCTAAAGAATACTTAACTTTTTCGGAGCCTCAATTGTCTCAAAACTTTCTGGTTTTGAGCTTAAGATTGTTACTAAATTATTCTTAACTGTCAAAGTTATAACTTGGTCTAGAAGTGAAAGGAATATTTTCAAACGTTTTAAAAGAGGAACAGAATAATATATATTGTATTGATTATCCAAAAGTTAATCTAAAAGCACCATTATAGCTCGTAAAACCAGAAATTCTAAGTCTTGATGAGGCTTGGCTTTGCATTATTCTTAAATTATTCTAAAATATCAGCGACTCTGAGCTTTAATACGCTTACAAACTTTATTCTTATAAACTAAAAATTGTGTGTGTATATTAATGAATATGCATACTTGTCATATAAAATTAAAAAACATGATTGATGTTGATCAAAATAATCATAATGAAAGCCAAAATGATTGATGATTGAGGTTGATGATAATTCCTTATGGTGACAATACATCAAAATTCAGAAAGATTGACGATGATTGATAATCACGTTCAGCAGGTAGATTCTTCATTTTGACGTATTGTGGCTTGCTAGTGATCAAACTCTCATGCAGATGAGTAACATGATTGGCGAAGCGCAAAAATTTTGCAGCTAGAACATATCAGCCCTTTTCAATCCATCAACAAGGCATAAAGATGCCAAAGCTTCGACATTGAATTATCACTTGGTAAAAGGCCCAATTTCTATCGTGTGTAAAAGTGCTAATCAATCATTTTGAAACTGTTACGCTTCCTATCATACTTGCTGAAAGATTGCTTCACACTGTAATGACTATAAATGAAGCTGTGTATGTTTTATGCAACATAAAATACCTGAGAGTCATCAAGCTACAAAATTACTGACAAAACAATATAAAGCATATGGGGAATATCAGAATACAAGTAAGTAATCTCTACTCTGAATAACAGTTCTCAATCTCAAGCCATAGACAACCTTCACTTTCATCAAACCATTCTACTTTCCATCATTTGCGTACCGAAGACCATTTGAGGTGGGGGGGGGAGGGGGGGAGTGCAGCAAAGGAAATCTAATGACGAGTAACAATATTTCCAAGAATTACCAACAACCAATGATTGCTACGCCAGCTTCTGCCGACAGTTCAAAGAACTGCAAGCGGCTTCGGCAAAAAGTAGGGACGTCACACCTAAAGCTTCAGCATGTCCCTACTTTTCAGTTTATTTGTAAAATTGTTATAATTCTTATTTCAAACGATTGTATCTTATCTGTCTTTCTATGCTTATAATCAATGGCTACTGCTACCAAATATGGGACCATTCACGCGGTAACTAACATCTCCAAATGGGATCGAGGGTACCGTAAGTTGTTATGATATTGCATCATTCGTGTGGAGGGCTGTGATATGGTGCGGAATGAGAGAGGGAGGGAGGGTCTCAAAAATGGCAAAACTGACTTTAATAAACGGGTAAATGACCTCTATAATTACTGCAAGCCAAGAACTATAGCAGAGTCCGACGGAGGAATCATTTCTCATGACAGCGTATACGATGTTTTAGATTCTAAAGAATCACAAACTTCTTTAACTCTAGTGACTTTTTGTGATTTTTATGTGATTACCTGATTACCTGGTTTCTGCTTTATGATTCTCTTAGATTGTCAGTGACTTTGTCCGTTACATTTTTTGCGATATTTTCCGTGATTTTGGAAGTGTACTTAGTGAATTTTTGTGACTACATTCGTGTTCTATGATTTTGTAAATTCAAAGGAGGGATTTGCCTTTACGTAAAGTATATGACTAGGGTAGTATAACGGATAGCGCGCATGCCTATATCGCATATTATATCACATAATATCACTATTTATACATGGAAGCCCCTCAGGCCTGAGCCTGATTTACAGGGGGCCATGTTAAAAAATATACAGTAAAAGTATTTTTACATTAAAAGTAACGAAATATTAGCAACAAATAGAATGAAAAAGCAAATACAAGTAAATTTTAAACGAGATCTAAATCGGCTGATAACTCTGCTGCTGTTTTTTTACTTTGTTTTCAAATAAATCATAAGATTTTGCAGATTTTACTTCTGTCGACAAGTTATTCCCAAGCAAGGCCCCCCCTGTGTGCAAAACAATTTTGACCAAGGGTGGTGTTTAATCGTGGGGGGTCTTAGATTTATATTTGTATTACGTATTGTTCTGTCTGTCATGCGCAGAAACTCTATTAAACAGAACTGATAAATATTCCGGTGCTTGGTTATCAATTGCTTTGTATACCATGCCTGCAATTTATTGCTGTATCATATCATATCTCAACTGCTTCAGTAGAGGACTAGTTTATGCACAGAAAGAACTAAATGTTATGACCCTTACAGTCCTGTTTTGCAATTTTTCAATTTTCTTTATCTTAAAACTGTATCGCAAGAGCCCCATACGGAACAACAGTATCTAAAGTGAGGCTCAACGAGTCTTGAATAAAACATTCTCAACGTTGCTCGAGGTAAGAGCTTTCTCGCATATTTGATGTATCCTACTGCACGCACAACTTTTGATGATACATGAGGTACAGGATCTTTCCATTTCAGTTGATTATCTATCTGAACCACTAAATAGTTACTTGAATTCTTTTGTTGAATAGGTTACCCATCAATAGTATAGTTAGGTAACAGTTTTTCTCCATTCTCATCAGTTGCATACCTTTAGTGCCTATGATCAAAGAAATAGTCTTGACAATGTTTAAGGATAACTTATTGCCTGGCAGCCATCCTTTAGTTGTTCTAACTCTCAGTTTATCAGTTGTGCTACATTATCTAATTTTACATCAGAGTAAGACTAGTGTGTCTGCGGTTCGAGTCCGACTCGAGGCCTTTAATGTATGCTCGCTCAACTGGTGGCAGCACTGGGGAGATAAAGGCAGGGAGGAAAGGATTTGGTTACCTTAATTCACATGCCGATGGCCCAGAATGAATGTCCTCTCCAACAGGCATTCCCTTACGTACGAAAGTAAGCAAGAATCTACCTTTACTAAAAGTAATTGCACCATACGAACACGGAACATTTGCAGAAGTAAATGCCAAACAATCTTTGGTGCATCAACGATAAATTATCTGTTATTGTTGAAATCAATTGTATCCCACTACTATTCATCATTCAAAATAAGAAATACTACCTAATATCTTGAAACATTTGCGGGAAAGCGTGACTTTTCAACCAAAGTAGAGCCGGTACGACGAAAGAGAGCCATTAATACTTCTGTCAAAAATGGCTCTCCTTTTCGCCGTACTTGTTCTATTTCATATCAGTGGGCGCTTTTCTACTCGGGCAACAGCATCATGTTCAGATGCAACCAAATAAAAAGAACATCAAAGAATTTAATTAAATCTTCTTTGATTTACTTTCAATGAATATCGCTTTAGACAACACCACATTTTTCTTGCATGTATATATATTTTTGGTTCCTATTCCCTGTAGATTAATGCACTTATTTGCTTTGCATAGTTGGTTTTCATTAGTGTTCCCATGCAATATGTACCTTTTTACCAACTTGAAACATATATTGATTATGGATATCTGTCAGGCCTGTTACTACGAGTGGTCTGATTGTGATACAATACCCCCCAGGCAGAACTGTCGGCAAATCTGAAATTTCTGTTGGTAAATCTGTTTTTTTGTATTAGCGAAACCCAAAAAGAAAAATTAGATACTACAACACAGCGGAAAGCTGGGAGCCACGCCCTTTTTGTCAGCAAATTTAAAGTTCTTGATCAAAATGTATGAAAAGTCTCTAGGAGAGGCCTAAAAATTATCTCATTTCCCAAAATCCGCATGACAGCATGTCAAAACGCAGATTCCAGGAGAAACAAGACTTGGCCGGGTACACAAATGGATGCTTCTATCATTCCAAAAGGCATTATTCTGGAGACTTTCAATCAATTCCAAATCAAATGATGCATAACTTACTTCTAATACATCTTAACTATGTGGTAAATGCTTTTGCTGTTGGTTGTGATAAAAATATATAAGTTTATTTATATGTTGCTTTACAGAGCATTATTGACACGTGACGAGGTAGATTGAGGTTGAGAATGTCCGGCTATACCATCGAAAACTTACTAAGCAAATCGCACGAAGGTCAAGATACTTCAACGTCAAATCTGAATTTTGAAAAATCTCTCAGCACCAAAAACAACAGCAAAATGGCAACATATGCTCGTCATGCAACAAATCTTCAAGGAGCAACATATGCTCGTCATGCAACAAATCTTCAAGGAGCAACACATGCTCGTCATGCAACAAATCTTGAAAGAGCGTATGCAGTACCTTTTTCACATGAATACGATCATCAACACATTACCTCCTGTAATGAATCTACTGTCTTGTATGGAGCAGTAGGGGAGTGGAGATATGATACTGTATTGTCCAACAGGCCAGTGATGCTTCAAGGTAGATGCTGTTGCTGTTGCAGCACATGGAACGCAATTAGGAACCGTGTTGGAGAACAGAACACATGGACAACAGAACCAAACACACATCTGCAGCATTCCCCAATACGAGCAAGTATTGAAGCAAGTCCTATTGCAAAGGACCCAAAGCCTGAGTTGCAAGAAAGCCAATTACTCATTACCGAAAGGAACAAATTCAGAAACAAAGAAAAAAGAATGGGTAGAATATATGAATGGATGTTCAACCCGAGACCGTTTTATAGAAAAGGTAAAACACATTAATTATCCGAACACAGTTGCTAATTGATTAGTTCTCTATCGTGTAAGTTTATCCATATTCTCTCTTTCTCTCTCTTTCTCTAATACGTTTCATTCAAATGAAATATACCTAGAAAGAAGGCAACCACTACAACTTTTCTGCCTTCTTCACAACTATCTTGCTTCATAGACCACAGAACCTCAATCGACCTTTCTAGTCCGCATCATCAATAAGATTATGCTTTGGACAACTATTTTCCATGTCCAGCTGCCACTTATTTCTTTACAATATTCTCATCGTATAAACAGCACACTACTTCAGGTAGCAATCATATCAAGGGCATGCTCTTCAGATACCAGCAGATGCATATAAATGGGACTTTCTCACACTGGACAGTAAGGCGTTGCACAAAAAACAAACAGGAATTTAACAAATGCATCCTTTACTTCTAGATGGCAAGAAAAGGAAGCAACTAGTCCCAATGCTGAAACGAGACAGAAAAACTTTCAATGTGAGGCAAAGAACCGAACTCGAACGACAGTTTCAACTCAACAAATATCCATCACGTCATCACCGTTTTAGCCTTGCTCGTTATCTGGAGCTCTCTGAATTTCAGGTCAAAGTATGGTTCCAGAATCGTAGAATGAAATACAAACGCTGCAAAAGTACAATGCAGCAATATGATACAAACCTTCCTATCTGTTATTGTAATCATGTTAGTAATTAATTATAACAAGGCTTTCAAAATGTTAAGTACTGTAGAAGATAGAGAAAAATTGAAATACATCATGATTCTTGTAGAATTTGGAAAATCTCTGATTTTTATAAATGAATCAAAGCTGTCAAAAAATGACAGAAGTAATTTTAGTTAATTGAATTTGACTACTAGTGTATACATAGTGCTTGGGCAAACTTTCGCAGCAAAAAATCTTATAAGGATTAAGAAACTGAGTGGTTTTGGGGAAACCTTCAAAGAGAATTGGTAGAAGTATGGACAACGTACGAGTAACCCTCTAGCCATCTTTGACGGGGTATTTGTGAATGTATTGAATGAGGTATTAATGAACAAAAATTACATTTAAAAATTTAAACATTGGATGGAAATATATAGTATGGTATTTTGTGGCTAATCATCTCTACAGTTTTTTCTGGACTATTTGCCAATGCCACCAAAAGGCAAATCACCATTACAAAACCTTACAACAAGGGGTGGGCCCTGAAACCATTCCATGGTCCCCTGTATACGAAAGCTATGGTTATAATCCAAAAATTTCCTTCAGTTTCTTATCCTTAAGTCAAAAAACACACAGCAATACATAAAAGTGCGCATGAGATTTCTCTCTTTAGTATCTGCAAGATATAATAAACAGAAAGCAGTTCAAATAGTCTTCAAAGCTTTGTGTAATCATACATCTTCTCCCATGGCTCTTCCTCCCTGAAGAAATCAATTGCAATGAGGGATATCAATGTCAATCCAAAATGAGCAGGGGGGACATATGCAAAAGCTCCAATCCACCAAAGGCCAACAGCTGAAATCATGAACGAAACTGGCTGAAGGATTAATAAAATCAGGAATATTTTAGGCCAGTCACGGACGTCCTTTGGCTTTTTGTGCATCTTGACGCCCATCCAATCCAAGATGTAGGAAGAGAACAATGTTAGCCAGACAGATGCTATCGCCAACAAAATGTAAACAATTGTAAGAGTAACTTGCACGTCTTCGCCCAAATAAATATCCGCCATTGTCAATACCTCTTGCTGGCCTAGGCTAACTACGCAAACAGTTTACGTTGATGACTTCGTAGCCGAGTGTGTGAAAAGTCCAGCAGCTGATACACCAAGTGATCCTCTACTGAACTAAAATATCTGCTATTTTAAATGTTTTGAATTATCAAATCCAAATGTATCTTATACTACGGTCATAAACTAGCCTCAAATGCGAATATGAATTAACAGCAAAACTCAATACACACACTTCCATCAATATTTTTTCTCCTTGCATAATTCATAAGCGCTGGATGTGGGACTTACTCGAAGCCAATCAAGAGAAACTTTCGGCTTGCGGATATCACATAATGAAAGGCACCTGTTTATACAACCAGAAGTATTGTACAACAAATGGAAGCCTAGCAACAAAATTCTACCTGCTGTTGTCAACCAAATTTACCAAGGACACAAAAGCAATAGATTCTGACAGATGAAAAAACAGGCCAAAATCTAGCAGCAAGTTTTGAATCAAAGTCACTAAACTGCTAGTGATAGTTTCATGGGCTAGGAAGCTAAATTTGGAAAAGGAAAACTTAGCAACAACAAGGATAGATTGCAACAAAAATAGTAATAACAGCATCTTATTCGGTAGAAAGTGGTGGCGAGTAGCTCGAAGTGGTGGCGAGCAGCTAGAAAGACGGCGGTCGGATCGAATGCTAGACTTTCTGCCTATCGATCACGATGCTTATCGAAGGCCAATCAGTTTTTCCATATTTGATATCAACATTGAAGATTCTCAGGGGATGATCCTAAAAATTCTCAAAAGCTGAAAATCTCATTTTTTTGCGAAACACAACTGTCCAAAAACGCAATATGATGGCAATAACATAACGACAAAAACAACTCTTGTTGCACCGTTCAAAAACTAATTTGCCAAAAGGCACTTGAAATACTAGACATGAGAATGGTAGAATCTCCTTTTCTTTATCAGTTGTCTTTATGCAGTCCGTTGTAGCAAAAAAATCTCAATATCTGGTAAATATAAATATTGCATTGTTTAGAGCCAACATTTGAGGTACTCTATTTTTGCAAACATACTAATTCAAAAATAGATGTGCCAAAGATTAAAACTTTGCATTACTAAGTACAATACAACAATGAGGAAGTTAAATATTTCCAACAATGCAAAACAGAGAGACAGAAAAAGCATTGATATTTAATCAGACTAACGGGTTGCAATGCAAAAGAGGAATAAAACAACATATATGAACTAAAAAACTGGTATGGCTCTAGTTGATAACGAGGGGTGGCGCCTGGAACTTTCCGACTGGGAGCTGGCATTTCCTACGAGGGGCGAAAATACGGTTTTCAGGGTACTACAAATGCCAAAAATCTCCGAGTAAAAATGTTTTTCACCTTCCGACGGAGGGCTAGCATGCTCAGATGGGAGGCTATAGCTCTTAGACTTCTAGTGCCACCCTTGTCGATAAAGGAAGATACTTTGCATGCCTTTGTCCATCCAAAGCACATTTGAATAAAAAACCTAAATAAAATACAATTTATGAGGCCACTATATGATTAATCTACATCTTCAAACGCGATTTTCACCTTCAATTCCACAAATGAAAGCTGATACTTGCAAAATTCTTCACTTGGAAAACAGAATATTGAAGATTAGAGACACTTTCTTAACGTAGCAATAACGATATATTTTTATAAACTACAGGTAACCTAGGCCGATGCAAGCTACAGGGAAAGTATCAATCGCATGTGGACCCCATTCCAAAAATAGGCCTAAATCTTACGCAATCACTATCAAGTATCAAGTGAACGATGCTTCGTGTACTAGAAGCTACATACAAATATAGTGAATTCACTGCAATAAATTAACAGACACTGATAGACATTCAGCAAACTCTGGCAAATATATGAAAGCAGATATACAATTATCACGTGTACACCAAACAGAAGATCTGCTCATATCGTAAATCAATAGGCCACCATGAAATGTGACGTTTCCTAACTGGGGAGATGACAAAGACACATCGTTGTAAGAATGAAATATTTGAAGGGCTATCGGATTAATAAAGTTGTAATCCTATTGAGATAACTCATATGGGATAAAGCCAAAGGAGGTCTGCTCGAGACAAGAAGCCTTTGAGCATTCAAGATAACTCTATGATCGACTGGAAACACGCAACTTTGGACCACAGTGCATCTTTTGTGCAAAAGATTAGCATTAAATAACTACTCAATTTACTTTCAAGTGAAGGATTGGAAAGTTCTGAATATTTTGGCTGCAAAAGAATAGAGCATACTTTAGCATAAATTGACGAAAAATTAGAGATTGATAGCATGGATGAATTAACGGATAACAGAGAATTCAAAGAGAGATAGTATGACGTAACAACAGCAGAGCGTAACTCAAAGCTAAATTGAGTCCAATTTCCCTCCTCAATGAAAAGACGTTACCAAACACGACAACAATGTAACAGCAGATGTTCACTGTAAATCGAACTGAGGTGGTCACACCGACGCAACGCATACGACTCCGATGTCCAACTAAAAGTTTCAGCTCATTTCATGGCTTTAATGACGTTTCAATTATGAACACAAAGACAGTTTCTTAATATGCCGTTCTTACTTCTTTTTGGGACTTTTCTGAATCCCATTTAATTTATTTCGCAGAAACATAAACAACTGGTGTAAGCCTTCCCTATTTCCTTCCAAACAGAAAACTTCTACTCGAACAGGCTCTAATTCGATATCATCTGATTCCCCGTTGACAGATACTTTGATTTTGCATCTGAATATGGGGACCGCAAGAGCTTCCTTTTCTTGATTACTAACTAGTTGATGCATTCGTTTGTGACCAGCGATTTGCTCAGACCCGTTGTCCATAAAATCCCTGCTGTGTTCCAAACTACATAAACCTTCTCCAATCTTTTCCACCCCTGTACCATTATTCTCCCCATTCAATGTTTCACACCCTGCTTCAGAAACAGTTGCTGAATCGTTAGGAACATGGTGAGATGAATCGCATTCAATCATCTTCAATCTCTTTTCAAGCCGCCTCTTTTGCCTCTGGTGGCTCCACGTGTTTTTCAATGCTTCCGCCACACATATGTGATCGAAATCACCATGATCATTGAACAAGGATGATTCCGTGTGATTTACCTTTGATCGATGAAAACATAAACACAAATGAATAAAACTGTGTATTGCCAGTTACACATTCGCTCGTGCGGTGTAACATTTGAATAAAATTACCCATTCCACACAGCGAACTAGCCAACAAAAATTGCATGCCCTTTTCTAGCTTTCAATATCCACTATAACCGGTGACTAAAAACTGCAGAGCTACATTTTCAAATATTAAACATTTTAATTCCTCTCCTGAGATAAAAAATGGCTTCATTGTTAAATACGTGATAGATGTGATGGTGAAAAAAATATAATTGCCTGAAAGAACGAAGTGGTGGTCTAAATAAAGTCCTTTTCCGCGCCCAATCTCATATGTCGAGCGCCAGGCGAGAGGGCAATGAGTCTTTGGTATGACTCGGCCGGGGCTCGAACCTACGACCTACCGGTTGTGAGGCAGACGCTCTACCACTGGGCCATCACTCCGGTCTAAATAAAGATGTAGGAAAAACTGAGTATTTATGCTAGACCACTATCGATATCATGCCAAACACGCAGCTGTCAAACCCTAAATGTTTGATGTATTGGTTCCAGCAGAGACTCTAACTTCCCTCGGGTCATTCAAAAAGTACGCAACGTTAGGGGCGTGGGTGGGTGAGCACTATTTTTGTGACAGACTGTTACAGAATAAATAGGGGTTGGGAGTGTAGATTACTTTAGTGACGTAAGGCTAAAAATTTAGTGCAATAATTCTACTACTTCACTTTCTGATGAGCATTTTCAAAAAATACTCAAATAAACAAAAAGTTTAAGGCCTTATAGAGCTTAGATGTTGCAGTATTCCTAATGAACCTTTAATTCAAGCAATTTTGAGCTATTGTCTTCGATATGCTGCACTAGGTCATATTTCATATCTAGATAGAGGCTAGTGTTGGGAGGTCTTATGTCAGAAAACTACGTAACAAAGAGGGGGATACCAGCTCAAAAGTGACAAACCGTTACATAGGGGGTGGTGAGTCAAAATGACAGTTATTTTCTGTTACGTCCTTTCTGAATGCCCCCTCCATTTTCTGTTTGTGCAATAGAGCATAGGTATAGCGTTACGTCATATTCTCAAAAGAGTGTCAAATATTGGGATTATCAAGAATATGTGATCTGATATAAAAAAACTTTACTATACTCAAGGGACATACTACTTTCCAAAGATCTTGCAGTAACTGAAACAACAAAACCTTCTCTAATTTTCTCACTACCACAGAGAGGAGAATCTGAAAATGAAAAGTAGAAACTGGAAATGACTTACCTCTAAATCATCAAGAAGCTTTTCAATTTCACCAAAAATCAGTTTTACTTTGGCATTTTCACTTAGAGTCTTGTACTTCTCTTTAGAATATTTCTGTATTTCGCTATTTGAAACCACAAATGCAAATGGCAATGAATTGACTTTTCTTACAGGACTCAATTTCTTCTGATATTTTGCCTAAGAAAAGATAAAAATATGACAAAACAAGATGTGAAACCACAAGGTGAAAAGTACTACCGTATTGTCTCAAATAGAAGCTGCCCTCCAATAGAAGCCACCATCAAATAAAAGCTGCAGTTTTTGAGGAAAAAATATCAAAAGCTGCCCTCAAATAGAAGCTGCGTTTAGGAGCAATAATGGGGTGGCTGCCCTCAAAAAACTTTCTTACTACTTTCTTTTGCCAGTTTGAGCAATTTTACACAAATTCAAATGCAATGTAGTGGGTTAGCAAATACTCTGTAGTGACTGAAAAAGTGAATAAAAGCCACCCTTGAATACAAGCCATGCTAAAATAGATGCTGCAATTTTACAAAAAAAGATTAATAGAAGGTGTGGCTTATATTTAAGAAAATATGGTATATAGTATGATGAAACTCTCAATAAAGTTGAAGAATGGAAATGTTAGTAAGAGACCGGAAAGATTCATAAGACTTAACAGATTTTGGATTTAAAACATACTAAATACATGTACCTTCTGAAACAAACTAAATGGCTGTACCTGAGTACCTTTTGAAAGTTCTTGCCTCATGGGTCCTTGACTATAAAAATCCACTAGCTATGTTATACAATAAATAGTCACTAGAAACAATAGACACTCAAGTTCTACTCACCCTTCTAAAAAAGCTCCAGGCAATACCCCAGCGTGTTGTTTTCCCTTGTTGAAAAACTGTATGAGTTACAAAAGGAATCTGAAAATGGGAAATTTGGCTGGATTTCAATATTTACTTACTGCTGTCAAAAGAGTAATAACAATGATAATGAAAGTAATGATAATGACAGTGATGATGACAATGAAAATGATGATGATAATGATGATGATGATAATGATGACGATCATCATCGCTAGCCCATGGTTGGAGACCTCCACGTGGTGGCAAGAGGGCACAGAGAGACAGCTGCCCTTCAGTTGATAGTGGTTTATATTACAGAGATTCAGAACTAGGGTAGAGGTTGATGACCTGTGGAAAACTGTCCAACCAGGCCCCTTCAGTGAAAAGCAGACTCAATGGCTCACACTACAGCTCTGCCTAGTAACTGTTGGGGTTACAGAGTGGATTGAGTGTAGCTGACTCGATCACCTGTTTTAAACAAATGACAGGTGAAAACTGACCCCAGGGTCAGTCCTAGGCCCCTTTTGGGGGCGAAATGGGAAACGCAAGACAAAACAAAATCATCATCATCATCATCATCATCATCATCATCATCATCATCATCATCATCATGGTCATTATGATGGTGATGACAATGATGATGATGATCATTGATGATGTTTAAGAAGATAGTTAGCTGAAGTTGGTACTCCTCCTTATCATGGCTCATGGACTCATATGTTAATGTTCTGTGCAACCATGTGATGACGAAGACACCAGCAATGGATGTTAAGAGAGAACAAGGGCCTCCTGCAAATCTGGAACCTTGCCCATTTAACTAAGTGCCTCTGTCATAGCTACCTCTAAAAGTAACTCACCCTAGTAGTTGCATTGCTGGAAGTCACCCCAAGCCAATGGGTGATAATAGGTAGGGACTGGCAGTTGCACCATTAGGGTATGTACCCACTTCAAGTGAAAAGAGATCAGAAGAGAATATAAACATGTATGAAAGCTTCATATGCAAAAGCATCCAGTCTTTTAAAGCAAAATGGAGGAATGGGCCCTCTTTTACAAAGTAATTGACAGCGATGTAAGTACAGTAATTACCTTTAATTCTGTAAGATATCGATTCAATGTTTTGAGGCTAGATTTTTTGCCTAGCATTGATGTATACCATCTAAAAAATGAAATATGGTAATTCAATACATTAGTTGAGGTACTAGAATACATTCATTTTGCACTCCATACATTAACATTCAATAATCAATATTGTCCACATATGATATATATTATTCCCATCCATACACTAAATATTATTGTTACATACATTTCTTTTCTTATACAATGAATCAGCAAAAATTTTATACCTTACAGAATGCTTCAGCTCAGTACTCTCAGTTATGATCTTTTTCACAAAGGCAACCTCTCCTCCTTCTGTAATAGTTTCATTATTTGTAGCAGTACACACAGAATGGGGAAGTGTGCGCTTATCTGTCCTGGATTTGAAGCCCAATGCTTCCTCTCTGTCACTAAAAAATGGTGGATTACACATACAGAAGTCATACTGGTTATTTCCTTCAACTACATCCTTCAGCAGGGTGTCTGAATCCCCTTCTTTCAATACAATTTTTGAGTTCAATTTGTTCATCTCTATATTTTTCTGAGCAAATCTGTTTGACAAGCCATCAGGTTCAGTGGCAATAAAATTCCAATTGTTCAGCTTTGTACCAAGCAAAGGATATATGCATGATGCTCCACAGCCTTTAGTTCATGAATAAAAGAGATATAATAAAATTTCAAACTCTATTAAAGGATAAGGTATATTCTGACAATCAATTTTCAAGCAAAAAGAAATTTTAAAACTCAACTGAGATTGCAGTTACAATCTGCTGTAGGTAGAGCATAGTGTGGATGCAGAAAATTATTTGACAGTCTGTAAAAGGGTGTGACTCATAAATTAGTCATTGATAATTAAATAGTCAGTGGAAGTTCAAGTGCAGCATGGCATGATACCTAACTTTCAAACTTTTAACAATGCCCAGAATAAATATTTACTGGAAATCTCCCCCATCCTTTTAATATATAAAATGATTTGGCTTGATCAATAACAATTTCAGCAAGCAAAGCTAGCATTGGTACAGAAATAATGCAAGGTGGTATATCAGACAACAGGTGGTGTACATTCACTTTTTAACTCTAAACTTTTCAATAACTACCATTATAGAATTGCATTGAGGTACTGACTATGCAGCAAGTAGTGTTCAAGCAGCACCTTTATATTTGTGGAGCATAGCTACCATGTAGCTTGGGATATTTTCCTGGAGGTGTCAGGGGTATACCCATAAGGGGGTCAGGGAGCACCCACACAACATCTAAGTTTTTGGTAAATTTGCAGTATATCAACAGTGCTAGTTAACATTGTATTTAAAATAGAAAAACACAAGGGAAGTCTTCCTTGCTGGCAAATTGGGGCTATGACCCCCCAACAATCTTGCTTAGCAATGTACTTGGGGGGCACCACCTATCTCTACCTTTACCATGTGCGGAAAAATTTTGTACTGGATATAGGTACCTAATAGCACAAGTTTAAAGCAGTCCGTTAAAAATTGGCTTCTTAATCTCCAGGCAAAGAACCCTGTGAGAAAGGGGTAAAATCATGCAAGCTTTTTATACACGTGACCATTCCTTCCATGTCCCTAAAACTAGATTCCTGGAGTATACTGCAAGTATCAAGCTACTGTCTAGCCTTAAAGCTTTATCAAAGAGTCCTCCTCAGAGTAAATTCCTGGGCACAGTACTACGTTAAATTTATAGGTTGGGCTGTAGGGTACATCACATTTTGCCAAAATTTTTGGTATGTACAATTAAGAATTAAGTTGTGCAAGCATGCACTTGAAAATTTTGCAGTTCAGTTTTTCTGCCTGTGAAATAGAGAGTTTTCAATTATATTCAAATTTATAGTCCATGCCCAGAAGAAATTAGTGCAAGATCATGAATTCAATTCAATCAATTCACACATGTGTCCTTGTCTACATGAGTGATTGCTCTTATTAATTATTTGGAATTGCAAGTGCAATCCAGGATCTGTGCATCAAAAATATAGAGTTTCTTGTTGGAGCATTATGTGCAATGTTTCATTTTAGGAAAAACAGGATAAAGCAGAGTTATGACAGCAAAAGGTGACTTTCACTAGCAAAAACAAAGTTCTTATTTGACATGTGGAACTGCACGGTTGGTAGTGGTGTTGGAATGTGCGACTCTTCGCTAATACTGGGGATTTTACACCTGTGTGGACAATTGCCTGTGTGTCCGCGCATAGACTGAAATTCTGATCTCAAGTGCCAAACTTTCTGTGCCAGTGAATGTATATATGAATTCCAAGCAAATATTCATCTTTCCAAACCAGTGGAAGCTCGACCGTGCTTTTTCAAGGTGTAAATGAGACTACTGCAAAAATATCTCGGATATTAGGATGCCCTGCTTTGCTGGCAAGACAGTCAATATGAATTCACTTTGAAGATAATTTAGGATTACTGACCAATGTCAATTCCTTTGGCTGGCTCTTGCTCTAGGGAGCCCTCCTTCAGTAAATCTTCAATCCATAATATATAATTAAGCCTTAAAGGTACAGTCGGAATGAGTCTATCCAGAGGAATATCAAGGTGCAGGCCGAAGTCGTGTTTCAACAGTGTGTAAGTCAGCTCACGAACAGCTTCTGGGTCTTTGAAATTCAAGTGTCCCTTGCCATCTAAAGAAATCGCCACATGCTTACCAAATGCCTCATATTCTTCTGCAAGCTTTGCAAAATCTGGAGGAATTTTGTAGATATTTCTCTCGTGCATTTTCCTCATCGTTTTGGAGAATTCTCTAGTTCACTCCATCCGCCATGCTTTCGAAAAAAAACTGCAAGCCTCGTTTGCAAATTGTTGTCACGTGAGTGAGGATTGTTATGTGTAACAACATGGCGGACTCACGGGTAGGCCATCGTGGCATTATTCTACAATTATCTTTTGAAGATTTCGTTTTGTTGCCATTGTTCTTTGTCCTTGTGTTCTTGAGTATAAGAATATGCATCAGAAAACTAAAAATAAATCAAAACAGTCTCGAAAATAAGTGTAAGAGCAATAGTTGCATTAGATGTAAAGGACAAGGAGGTTTCAGCCGAAAGAAACTGCTAGCCAAGTTAGATGAATTTGTAACTCAAAAGCCAATACAGAATGAAGCCCTTTCTCGACTGAGGATGTCAATTACAGAAGAAAATGATAAAATCAATGATTTGACTATAGTAAATCAATCCCCAACTGTTCTACATTTGCGAAAATTAGTGCCTGCAAAGCCTGTGCATTCTATTTCTTATGATTCTACAGATTTTCTTGGCGCCCAATTTGATATAAAAAAAGTACAAGAAGAGTTAGCTGATGTGCTTGAAAAAGATTATTTGTGGTCATACAATGACGTTGAAAATGGAACATGGAAGCTTTACTATTTTTATAACCAAGGGATTAGACAGTCTGCAAACTGTGAAAGTTGTCCTGAAACAGCAAAAATGGTATCAGAAGTAACATCGTTCATGAAGAATGTTTCTTTTGGCAATGCAGCCTTTTCTTTCCTATCACAAGGTACAACTATTGCTCCTCATTTCGGCTCTACCAATTGTCGGTTACGTTGTCACGTTACTTTGTATCAAGGAAATAACTGCATACTCAATGTCGGAAATGAAAAGGTGGTTTATACGAAGAATCAAGTAATTGTCTTTGATGATTCATTTGAACATAGTGTGATTCATGAAAAAGGAGAAGCAGGAAATAGAATCATATTGATGTTAGATCTGTGGCACCCAGAAGTTTCTTGGATTGAAAGAGAAGCAATTGAATATATTTTTCAGATTTCTGTGTAAATATAATAGATTCACAACAAGCAAGTCCTAGGCAAATAAGCATTACATTTGTACAGGGGTGGTGCTAGGGGAGGGCTAGGGGGGCTATAGCTCACCCAAGAAATGCTATGTTTTTGGATTTTTCCATTTATAGTACCTTGCTAACCACATTTTAGCCCCCCCCCCATCATAACAATCAACCTCCTGTCCGAAAATTCCTGGCACCACTCTTGTATTTGTGCAAAATTTTTAGGTATCTTGTATATCTACAGATTCATGTTAGACAATAGGAACAAAGATAGAATCATCTGTAGGTTTTTGACCAATAACAATGCATTCTCTTACCCATCTTCATTGTATGCTTTTAAAAGCAATTACTTTGTTTTCAGTTGCCAATTATTTTTAATGAGGAGGAGGCTTTCTCTCAATAAGTCAACCTATGCAGAAAACTCCTCCTTAGTCTGAAATGCGCGATACTACCTTCTTTGTACCATTTCTATTTATGTTTTCATATTTCGTTATTAAATGTTCTGAATAGTTGTATGCAGCAGTATGTATTAATTATGTGTTTGATGGACGAATTAAATAAACTTAAAGCTGAATACTAAACTCAGGATCACTTAAAACATAGGACTTTTATCTCTAAAGAATTCTTGACCTAGAATTGTTTCATTATGTGTAGTAGTTGGCTCTTCATAGAGAACCCCCTCCTTATTTATTTATGTCATATCAAAAAGTGAATTTTTAAAACTAAGTTACACCAAATGCTGATGTGTTAAGATAAAATTTATTCTACACCTTGTACTTTCAATTCAGACAAAACATTGTCAAGGTAATTTGGGTCTGGATAGCCATGCCCTGAGCTATTAGAAAATGCCTCTGTTTTGTGATGGATTTCATTCCACACTACAGCATTTTGCATTCCACTAGTCACTGATGTGCCAACTGTAAATATTAACTTTCTGTTCCATGCTTCTTGTAAAAGTTGCAAAACCTTAGAAAATGAATTAGAAAATATTCAGAATGTTTTTTGGGTATAAGATTATTTATCAGTTCACCAAATACTGTATCACTAATCAATTATTTTTCCTAGGAAAATAAGATCTAGGTATGATGAGATTCAAAGTATTTGTGTAGAGAAATGGTAGCTATGAAATCAACCACATGCTGGAAAGCTCTGAATAATGTGAGGAATAACTGAGCTTTCTTCTCACTGCTTGCTAAAATGCAACAAGAAAGAACCTTGCTGCTTGCTTTTTGGTTGTTAAATATCTTGTTAATTTGAGCACAAACAATGCTTTTTTCTTTCTACATCACATTGCAGCAATACTCCTACAGCAATTAATAGATAAAATAAAGTACTATATTTTGTTTTTATTTTGAGAGAAGCAACAACTTGAAATAAATACGGACAGACTAATCCAGACTTAAGTCAAATTCTATTCTCTCTTTCCATTGCATTTTGAAATCACTTTCTTCAATGAACTAATTCAATAAATGCAAAACAAAAGCTACCATCCTAATTTTTGCCACTCTGTTTTGGATTTCTTTGATAGTCTTCTCCCTTTTCTCATTTTTTCCTTTTTCAGGGCATTGGTATAGGCCCTATGGCCTTTCCCATCATTACATACAAAAAAACAAACCCACCTTATTTCCTTTAGGATTATCTGGTAAATAAGCAACTCTTGGAAACCCATTTGCGTGGTAAGGTTGTCCAGGATTTGGATGCTCTCTACCCTGTATTTGAGGAAAAAATAAATCAATAACCTTTATATCACTAATATATCAATAACAATAATTTTTCATAAAAAGCAAGGAAATCTTTTCAGGGTGCCCAGGATTCCAGAATTCACAAAATACCTCTAGTAGAACATCACCTGCTTGTAAAATCTTTCATTATGTTTAAAGCCTAAATCCTCTTTTGGCATCATCCTCAATTCTTGGCTTCTTTGTAACACCTGAAGTATCCTGTGATTTACCTATTTGCATTGCTTTAGCTACAGTCTGAGATATAATGGCCATGAATACAAATAAACTCGTATTTCACGACTTTGGCTTTATACCTCGGCAATTATTGCGTNTGGATGTAAGCTACAGGTACTAAATTATGAGATATTCAGAAAAGTTGGAAGCACTCATAAAAGTTTGAGGTTACGAGAGTTCCAAAACAATTCAAGAATACCAACAAGATGAAAAGGATTGTCCGTATTCAGATACCTCTTCCTAATCTATCGGACGTCTATTTAAAATCTAGTTAAGCATCGACATCAGGGGTCTCCTAACTACGGCCCGCGGGCAGTGACGTAGTTGGCTCTTCGTAGCTGGGGGCGGTCTTCGATGGCAATTTGCCCAAGGGGGCAGAAAGCATAAAATAGTAGGAAAACAACTAGCTCGGGGAAACTTAGGGGGTGGATTTGGCAAGGGAAGTGGATTTAGGGAGGCAACGCCCCCTCGCCTACCCTGAGCTACGTGGCTGCCCGCGGGACAGATGCGACCCTCGAGGCCTTCTCATCTGGCACGCGGAGACTTTTTCACCTGAGGACAAAATAAGGAAATATACTCGCATCCTGTATAAATTAACAAAATCCATGGAAGTTATACTAAACATTAACTGAATAGAATAATATTGAATAAATGATTAAAAGCAGCAGCCCAGTTTTTTCTTTTATAATTGGGCCCCGAATGTGTTCTCGGCTCCCACCTGTTGTTGAATAGTCGGTGCACCCCTCGGGCGGAAAATTTTGAAGGCCCCTGATCTACGTCATCATAAAACATGCCAAGGCAAACTGAACAAATAGCAGTGTTTCAAACGGTAAGCAAAAGTAAGTATACATTAATTGAAATTAAGCTCAAAAATTTTCGTTGTCACAAGCTCTCTAAAAATATATGTACAAAAAAGTCGAGTTCTCTGAAATTTTTGCGTAATCGCATAGGCAATGCACATTGAAAGAGCTAAGTAAGCATTTGATTCATTTTCATTGTATTTGATATTTATGAATTTTTAGCTTTTTGGCAAAATAAGAATAAATACCTAAAAATATATATAAGAACATAAATATATGTAAATAACTAGTTGTAAAACTCTTTTTGAAAAGTTTCAGAAAGCAGCTTTAAGACAAGTGGCCCAAACACGGCCGTTTCGTAGAACAGCAATTCAAATTGTATCCGGAAAGATCTAGTATTGAGTACCGAAGAAAAAACCATAAATGACTTCTTGTTCAGTACTCAAAACTAGTGGATCTTTCCGTGAAGTTTTGGCAAATATTAGCAGTGAAGCACATGGATGAATGAATACCATGTTGCAACATTAGTTTCATAATTTCAAACATTGGTCAGCAACTATCCTAAAATTCCTTTATTTGAACCACCTAATTTCAATTGAGGATAAGAGTTTAATAGAAATGTCTTGCTATGCAACTCTGAAATCTCAGACATCCGTATTGTTTGAACCCCCTCCCCCAAGTTCGTCCTATTTCACCAGGCCCCTTTCTCCCTTGAGCCTGGACGTCCTTTGTGAATCGTTCTTTATCTCTAGCTTTCCTACAAGTCTCTTCGTTTTCAATCTCTTTTACACTGATGATGGATCCTAGAAAAGTACTTTTTACACTGAGGGAAATGATTACACTTAATATTGCGATCAGTACTCTATTAGAAAGTTGTCACCTGTACGCCAGATTGTATATTATACGTTATTTGGATGCATCCAGAACCAGAATAGCCTGGGACAGTTCCAGGAATTCGCTGAACAGTCATAGTACCAGGGGGCTGGTTACCTCTCTTTGTACCATGAATCGATTTACACACGGGACATTGCATGCTTCCATCCTGCAATATAAAAATTGGGCTATTCATAGATTTAAAAGAACATTTCACTACCGAATATAATACATTGCCATTTGCAAAAAAATTATTTCGACGCATAGAATTGCCAAGACAATGTAAAAAAAACGTTGCAATACTTCTTACTGGCGACTTGCACTAAAACTGTTTGCTTGCAAGCACTTCTTGAAATCTTACCACAGAAATCTCTTTCCGTTACTTTTTAGCTACAAAGAGTAATGTTACTCTTCTCTTTCAATCTAGTACTGTATCCATTGCAAACTTTCTGCAATTTTTAGACTTTGTCTACTGATAAGGCCTAAATAATGCAAAAAAGACAAAATGCACAACTGTGGAAAATTTTTTGTACTAGCTGACATACTTACTTTGTTCCCATTTTCATAACATTGTACAATACAGCATTCATGAAACTTGTGATGGCACTGTTTCAGCTCTACAACTGAGTTTTTGCTGGTTGCTCCATACGTTTCTGATGGATGTCTCAGTTCAGATAAGCAAATGCTACATTCATCCTGCACAAAGGAAGAGCCAGGGATTTCACACCGTTTATACAAACACCTAAGTTTTCCCTGAGCTTTAATATTCTTANATATTTTTCTGGCTTTGAGCCTACGATTATTTTAAATTTATTCTTAGGTGTCAAAGATATAACTTCGTCTGAAAATGAAAAGAATATATCCAAATAATTGCAGATGTCGCACTTCATCACAAAACAAATTAATAGAGAACAGAATAGTAAACATTGTATCGATAGTGCGAAGGATAATTTGCAAACAGTAATATAAGTCGAATACACAAAAATCTTAATAATTGATGAAGCTTGAGCCTTGCATTACTCTTAAATTTTTTACACATTTAAGCGATTCTGAGCTTTAATATTCTTATAAATTTAATTTTTTTTAAAGTGTCTATTCATAGCAAGATAGCAGGCCATTTGAACGAAACAGTCCAAAACACTTCCGACTACCAAAAGGATGTAGGATGCTAAGAAAAATACACGTTTTTTTTTTATAAGAAAAAAGTTTATAAGAAAATATGGCTCAAATTGTCAAATCCTTAAGAAAATCGTAAGAAAATCACGAGGCTCAATTTCCAAAATATAGTGTTTTTATAGGCCGAAAATCGTTATTTCGTCGTTGTTACATTCAAAATGTTAAAGATGGAATTCAAATTTAAGTATACAATATTATTAACGAAAGAGTAAACCACTCTAGCCAGTTTAGTTCAGTAACAGTTAAGAAAAATTTAAGAAAATCTCAGGCTCAATTTCGAGAAAAGTTAAGAAAATTGAGGCTCACGCAAAATAATGATTTTCTTATAAAAAAAAGACGTGTATTGCACCAATCAGTGTCAATCAGGAATTTACCGACTGAGGGAGTAACTTATCCGATGATGGAACTAGGGCATGGTTTTGAGAGTAATAGAACTGCTAATACAGCTTTTAGAAAAGAGAATTTTAATCTTCCGGTGGGGAGGGGTAACATGTTTCAACGGGGATATAGATTCCAGCCCTCTCCTAGCATACCCCTGAAATAGCTGTATGTTTATCGATAAAGAACACGTGACGCAAGGAAGAGTCCTTTGCAGAGATATATGCCTTCCCTACCGGAAGCCATCTTCACCATATTATTATTTGTTGCAATAACGTCATCAAAAAAGACAAACACAGCAACACTTACATCTTCTTCAACAGAATCACATGAATCACAGAACTGCTTCAGGATTGGATGACTGATGGGTACTTTCACTGTACAAAAAAATAAATGACTGTACAACTTGCAGATAAAGAATGATTAACATTGTATTTGTTTCAATGTTATCCATACATTGCAATGCAAATAGAGGTAAGGTTCACACATGTGCAATCTTTAATAAACGCTGGCTACAACTCTAAAAAATTTCACTAGAATATCATGAGTACAGTGGCTCAGGACTGTTAAACATAATTTTTCTATCCTATATTGCAAACCAAAATTGAATTGATTTCAAATCAAATTGAAATTTAATTCATATTTGAATTAAATTTATTGAAATCAAAATGGATGTTAATTCAAAATATACTTCAATTCAAAATGAAAGTTAATTCAAAACAGGTTTCAATTGAAATCAAAATCAATAATATCTCACGTAGCCCAGGACAGCCACTGCCAAATTCAAATGAGGCTATGAGAAATGGGCGGGAGAAGTTGAGTGAGAAAAGATAACTAAAAAATGGAGTGGAAGCATGATAAGGATCTGGAGCAGTGATGTGCCGAGACACCTTCTGTTGGGGGGGGGGGGGCGTTCTGACCAATTGACCAACTATTGTTACTAAATTGTTTTTTGACCAACTTTCTTGCAAATTTGAAAATATTGGGGGCACGACGCCCCCACGCCTCCCATCGGTACATACTTGTCCTGGAGTATGATCTGAATAGGTACGTACATGAAAATCTGCAAAGAAATGGGATTCTTGATGTTATACGAAGAGACTACCCAAATTATCTATGGAGTATGAGAACCTTTGACAGGCTACTGAGGCACTTTGAAATTAACTACGTAAACTACACTATTACAATAGATGAGGTAAAAAAGGCTGTAAAGGAAGAGCTAGAAGGCCCTGGTCATTTGTTTGGGTATAGAGCGATGGCGCGGAAAATACGCTAGTCTAAGTCTATTTTGAATTAACATTCACTTTGATTTCAATCCATTTCTATTCAGATATGACTTAGATTTCAATTTGATTTGAAATCTATTCAATTTTGGTTTGCAATATAAGATAGTAAAATTATGGCTGGCAGTCCTGGGCCACCATACTCATGAGTATTGGTAAGTTCAAAGCGGGACTCAGGAATGGAGTTATTTCTCGAAACTATGATGTTATGTTTCCAATGTGTAATTATGAAGTTTGCATGTCGCAATTATTAATGAAATTCTTCGGGCTTTTGATTACATTCTGTAATACAGTTATTTTTAGGTTTTATTTTTTGGTAGTTTTCGTGCAGATAGTTCATTGCTTGCAGCAATATTTAGTCATTTATAATCAGTTCTTTATTAGATTCCGTTCGTTAGGCTAATGAGCATTATTGTAGATTGTTTAGTTACCACCGTTGCGTAATTAGACTTAATAATCACATGATGAATTAATGTTAGGCAAGTATTGTGTGTGTGGACCACCTAGCACTCCTCTCTAATGTATAAATTTGGCACCCAGCATTAGAGAAGGAGTTGAAGTTGTTCAGTTAGACATAAAGTCTAGAAGGTTAACTAGAGTTCAACTCTGAGAAAAGTTTAACGCTAGGAGGGCCTACACGTGGTGCTTGTAAAAGACCCGTAGCATTGATTAGTAATGAGGAGCATTGGTTTTGGATGAATAATTGTTTGGAAATAAAAGTATTGTGTTGTGTTTTCTGCCAATCCTGCCGTAAACGAAAAGATAGGTTTACAATTCTATGCTTTGATTGATCTTGACTATAAGTTTTTTATAAGAAGGAAGTTTATAACAAAATGAGGCTCAAATGGTCAAAATCTTAAGAAAATCTTAAGACAATCACAAGGCTCAATTCCCAAAATTTAGTGTTTTTATTGGCCAAAAATCGATGTTGCGTAGTTATTGCATTCAAAATGTTCAAGACAGAATTCAAATTCAAGTATATAATATTAATAACGAAAGTGTAAACCATTTTAGCCAGTTTATTTCGGCAAAAGCTAAGGAAAATTTAAGAAAATCTCAGGCTTAATTTCGGGAAAAGTTAAGAAAATTTAGGCTCCGGCAACATGCTGGTTTTCTTATAAAAAACTTGTTTGGTAAATTTATTACACCTTTTTATCATTAGACTTTCATTTCATGTTATTTCACTGGATATATTTTGCTGCAAGATTCCATTGGGAGTAATTAAGCTTCTCTATATAGTTATACACACATGGAATATGACATCTCTAATTGAAGCAGAGGCGTCGCGGCTCGGGGCAGGGGGCCATGACCCCCAGCCTTTTCGAAACCGTTAGATCTTCGGAAATTTTAATGATTCGTCGGAAAATGTTCGGGCTTTTGCCGTAGGTAAAGATAAAGTTTTCGAATAGTATCGGAATATCTTTGAACTTACCCCCCCCCCCCATTCTACAGGTGCCACGATGCCAAGATAATTGAGGAATCAGTCGAAACATATCTTTGGTATTAAAATCTGTCGTGTTAATTTATTAGACGCCTGTCAACATTAGTACTGCTGAGAAACTTTGGTAATACTATCAAAATTTGCATATTTGACGATTTGAATTTGGGTGCAAAAGACCGCACTCAGTTTTGATA
>OLMO02000262.1:18070804-18111314 GCA_900291935.2 Cassiopea xamachana
ATATTTTTCTGGCTTTGAGCCTACGATTATTTTAAATTTATTCTTAGGTGTCAAAGATATAACTTCGTCTGAAAATGAAAAGAATACATCCAAATAATTGCAGATGTCGCACTTCATCACAAAACAAATTAATAGAGAACAGAATAGTAAACATTGTATCGATAGTGCGAAGGATAATTTGCAAACTAATATAAGTCGAATACACAAAAATCTTAATAATTGATGAAGCTTGAGCCTTGCATTACTCTTAAATTTTTTACACATTTAAGTGATTCTGAGCTTTAATATTCTTATAAATTTAATTTTTTTTAAAGTGTCTATTCATAGCAAGATAGCAGGCCATTTGAACGAAACAGTCCAAAACACTTCCGACTACCAAAAGGATGTAGGATGCTAAGAAAAATACACGTTTTTTTTTTATAAGAAAAAAGTTTATAAGAAAATAAGGCTCAAATTGTCAAATCCTTAAGAAAATCGTAAGAAAATCACGAGGCTCAATTTCCAAAATTAAGTGTTTTTATAGGCCGAAAATCGTTATTTCGTCGTTGTTACATTCAAAATGTTAAAGATGGAATTCAAATTTAAGTATACAATATTATTAACGAAAGAGTAAACCACTCTAGCCAGTTTAGTTCAGTAACAGTTAAGAAAAATTTAAGAAAATCTCAGGCTCAATTTCGAGAAAAGTTAAGAAAATTGAGGCTCAGGCAAAACAATGATTTTCTTATAATAAAAAAAACGTGTATTGCACCAATCAGTGTCAATCAGGAATTTACCGACTGAGGGAGTAACTTATCCGATGATGGAACTAGGGCATGGTTTTGAGAGTAATAGAACTGCTAATACAGCTCTTAGAAAAGAGAATTTTAATCTTCCGGTGGGGAGGGGTAACATGTTTCAACGGGGCTATAGATTCCAGCTCTCTCCTAGCATACCCCTGAAATAGCTGTATGTTTATCGATAAAGAACACGTGACGCAAGGAAGAGTCCTTCGCAGAGATATATGCCTTCCCTACCGGAAGCCATCTTCACCATATTATTATTTGTTGCAATAACGTCATCAAAAAAGACAAACACAGCAACACTTACATCTTCTTCAACAGAATCACATGATTCGCAGAACTGCTTCAGGATTGGATGACTGATGGGTACTTTCACTGTACAAAAAAATAAATGACTGTACAACTTGCAGATAAAGAATGATTAAAATTGTATTTGTTTCAATGTTATCCATACATTGCAATGCAAATAGAGGTAAGGTTCGCACATGTGCAATCTTTAATAAACGCTGGCTGCAACTCTAAAAAACTTCACTAGAATATCATGAGTACAGTGGCTCAGGACTGTTTAACATAATTTTACTATCCTATATTGCAAACCAAACTTGAATTGATTTCAAATCAAATTGAAATTTAATTCATATTTGAATTAAATTTATTGAAATCAAAATGGATGTTAATTCATAATATACTTCAATTCAAGATGAAAGTTAATTCAAAACAGATTTCAATTGAGATCAAATCAATAATATCTCACGTAGCCCAGGACAGCCACTGCCAAATCCAAAAGAGGCTATGAGAAAAGGGCGGGAGAAGTTGAGTGAGATAAGATAAAGAATTAAAAAATGGAGTGGAAGAATGATAAGGACCTGGAGCAGTGGTGTGCCGAGACACCTGTTAGGGGGGGCGTTCTGACCAATTGACCTATTATTGATACTAACTATTGATACTAAATTATTACTAAAAAAAGAGAAAAAGGTCCCAGAAAATACTGTGGCCAACCCTCTTGCTGCCTGGCTAGCTTTTGACCAACTTTCTTGCAAACTTGAAAATATTAGGGGGGCACGACGCCCCCACGCCCCCATCGGCATATCCCTGACCTGGAGTATGATCTGAATAGGTACGTACATGAAAATTTTCAAAGAAATGGGATTCTTGATGCTATACGAAGAGACTACCCAAATTATCTATGGAGTATGAGAACCTTTGACAGGCTACTGAGGCACTTTGAAATTAACTACGTAAACTACACTATTACAATAGATGAGGTAAAAGAGGCTGTAAAGGAAGAGCTAGAAGGCCCTGGTCACTTGTTTGGGTATAAAGCGATGGCGCAGAATATACGCCAGCAACATGGTCTGAGTATACCGAGATATGTAATTTATTGCGTTATGCAAGAGCTCGATGAAGAGGGTCTTCACAATCGGCATCCAGGTGTAAAGGAAAGGTATGGAGGGCCTCACAAAGCAAACCGAAAGTAATTAACCAAAGCTAATGTCTAGACCCTTTTCTGTTCCCTTCGCTTGCAGGGGGCCTCATCTTTCTCTTTTGGCCCTGGGCCTCTCAATTCTCTTGGCAGCCCTGCCCACAATCTGGTGGATGTTTAGAGAGATTTGGGGTAGGATGGACCTTTAACATCTGCCTACAAGGGTTCGGGTTACTCATGGGCTTTGTAAGGTCTGGACAGATATGCACAATTCCGTCCACGCCAAATAGTTATGAATATTATACCCTTCGTTCTCTTCCTTTTCAAATCATTCGCATACTTTTTCCACTCTTTAATTTGATTCATGTTGTACGGTAGTAGTTATTGATCTTCCTATCTCTCAAAGACTTTCTAAGATTTCGTTCTCTTGCGACTTCTTTCCTAGTTTCATATCGCCTTCGACCTTGTGCTTCGACTGCTGTGGCATTTTGCGATTTCTCTAGTGGTCTTTTGTCTTTGTTCTTTTCTCATAGCTTCTTTTGGATTTGGCAGTGGCAGCCCTGGGCCACGTGAAATAATATTGATTTTGACTTCAATTGAAATCTATTTTGAATTAACTTTCATTTTGAATCGAAGTCTATTTTGAATTAACATCCACTTTGATTTCAATCCATTTATATTCAGATATGAATTAAATTTCAAATTGATTTGAAATCAATTCAATTTTGGTTCACAATATAATATAGTAACATTATGGCTGGCAGTCCTGGGCCACCATACTCATGAGTATTGGTGAGTTCAGAGCGGGACTCAGGAATGGAGTTCTTTGTCGAAACTGTGATGTTGTGTTTCAAATGTGTAACGATGAAGTTTCTATTTCGCAATTATTAATTAAATTCTTCGGGCTGTGGATTACATTCTGTAATACAGTTTTTTAGGTTCTATTTTTAGTTTAGTTTTTCGTGCAGATAGTTCATCGCTTGTAGCTTTATTTAGTCATTTATAATTAGTTCTTTATTAGATTCCGTTCGTTAGGCTAATGAGCATTATTGTAGTTTGTTTAGTTATCACCGTTGTGTAATTAGACTTTATAATCACATGATGATTTAATGTTAGGCAAGCATTGTGTGTTGGGACCACCTAGCACTCCGCTCTAATGTATAAATTTGGCACCCAGCATTAGAGAAGGGTTGGAGTTGTTCAGTCAGACATAGAGTCTCCTAGAAGGCTAATTAGAGTTTAACTTTGAGAAAAGTTTAACGCTAGGAGGGCCTATACGTGGTGCTTGTAAAAGACCCGTAGCATTGATTAGTAATGAGTAGCTTTCGTTTTAGATAAATAAGTGTTCGGAAATAAAAGTGTTGTGTTGTGTTTTTCTGCCAATCCCGCCGTAAACGAAAAGAAAGGTTTAAAATTCTATACCTTGATTGATCTTGACTATACGTTTCTTTTATAAGAAGAAAGTTTATAAGAAAATGGGGCCCAAATGGTCAAAATCTTAAGAAAATCTTGAGAAAATCACGAGGCACAATTTCCAAAATTTAGTGTTTTTCTTGGCCAAAAATCGATGTTTCGTAGTTATTGCATTCAAAATGTTAAAGATGGAATTCAAATTCAGGTATACAATATTAATAACGAAAGTGTAAACCATTTTAGCCAGTTTATTTCAGCAAAAGCTAAGGAAAATTTAAGAAAATCTCAGGCTTAATTTCGGGTAAAGTTAAGAAAATTGAGGCTCCGGCAACATGATGGTTTTCTTATAAAAAACCGTGTTTGGTAAAATTATTACACGTTTTTATCACTAGACTTTTATTTCATATTATTTCACTGGATATATTTTGCTGCAAGATTCCATTGGGAGTAATGAAGCTTTTCTATATAGCTATACATACATGGAATATGACTAATCTCTAATTGAAGCAGAGGCGTCGCGGCTGGGAGCAGGGGGCCACGACTCCCAGCCTTTTCGAAACCGTCGGATCTTCAGAAATTTTAATGATTCGTCGGAAAATTTTCGGGCTTTTGCTGTAGGTAAAGATAAAGTTTTCGAATAGTATCGGAATATCTTTGAACTTACCCCCCCCCCCATTCTACAGGTGCCACGATGCCAAGATGATTGAGGAATCAGTCGAAACATATCTTTGGTATTAAAATCTGTCGTGTTATTTATTAGACGCCTGTCAACATTAGTGCTGCTGAGAAACTTTGGTAATACTATCAAAATTTGCATATTTGACGATTTGAATTTGGGTGCAAAAGACCGCACTCAGTTTTGATANAATATGATAGTAGAACTCTCGTGCTGAAAGCTAAAACTTCAACTTCAAGAGTTATGCTAAGCATTTCGCTTCTATTATTCTCTGAAGAAAACTCCATGCAAGAAAGAACTCATCATACTCACCTAATCTATAAGTTTTTGGTAGTGTCTTTGGTTTGTTTGCTTCAATTTCGTCTTCTTCACCATCTTCATCTTCTTTTTCTCCTTCTTCATCGTCTGAAATCAAAATACCAAGCAGTGTCTAGAATTAATGCTACTGAGAGAAGCGTTAATACAGCATCTTGAAGTAGAGGGAATCATCCACCTTTAGATTAACAGCTCTACCATAGGTGTAAGATTTCAAAAAATTCCCTGGGGTTTTTCAAGCTTATTAAAAAACATTCGCTTTAACAACTGAAAACGAAATCAAAAATATAACATCACAAAATAGAAAGCCATTGGAGTTTCGTAAGTCAAAATTTAAGCTATCTCCTAAGAGCAACTATATGCCTAAGAGCTTCCTGTCACTAAATGTGGCTCCACTACACCTTGCAAGCACGAAACTCATGGCATAAATATTTGCAAACAATAGACCAAAAACTCCAACATGATAATAACAGCCCTGAAATCATTATCACTAGATTCCCTTCCCTCAAGCTAAAGCATTTACGAGTTCTTGAAGAGCAGACCTTATAATATTATGCTCGTGGGAAACAAAAAATAACATCGTGAAATACGAATTAAGCGGTATCTGATAAAAATCTTTTATTGCAAAATATATCAATGCATCTGCAACAACAAGGTATTAATTTTTCATAAACAGTTACAATTATAGCATCTGATCTCGGATTATAGAACTGGAGCAGATTGAACGCTAGCCATTACATGGTTAAGCAAGAGCACTCCTCATAGTCGTACAATGAACAAGTTTGCCATCTCATGGCCTCGTGGGAAAAGGAAAACCGTGATGAATTCAACAAAATTGTTGCTAATTGCATCAATCTTTAATTTAGGTATGTTAGAAAAAANATTAGCACAGAATGCACAAAATATCTAAAGAAGAACAAATTAGTTTGCCTTGGTCAAAAATCCTCTGCAGATAACTTTCCCGTAAGGAGCAAGGCAACTGGAGACAAATATTGAGGAGCATGTTCCAAAAATGAGATTCTTTCATATATTCCTGATTCGTGGCTTATTGCAGTCTAATTACTGTCTTCTATTGATAGTTTTTCCACTGTTTTTATCATGCCTCCACCAAACCCTGGAAGATACGTCATGATGCCATTCATTAGAACTTGCTACATTTCCTAAAAGCATTTTGCCTTTTGCGAGATTCTCATCGCTCACGAAGGTGATTTTAAAACGTATACTAAAATATACTTAAATTATTTAAAATATGTAACTGTTTGGTGCATTAATAGGTGATCATTGACAACAATTGGAGAGGCCCGATTTTTAGGTGTTCCAGGGAACAGGGAACATGTAAAATCTATCAAAGGAACATGGAAAATATTAAAGGGGAACAAGGTAGCACCTACCCTCCCCCCCAAACGACCTTCATTAAACAGGTGTATGAAACAAGGAAATCAAACACCTTCCTTCTCCATGTCGATATCTTGTGCACTGAAAACGGTGCTTTTAATGTTAAAATAACGCGTGTAGGGGGCGTAGCTAGAGAGGGGCATGGGGTTGTCAAACCCACCAGCTTTCGTAGTCAAAAGAGTGTTGAAAGTGCCCTTTCTGTCATCATTGCATCCGATCAAAATAGGAAGCTCTTTATATGGCAATACTTCTGTCGGCAAATTCACGTCTCTGTCCGCAAATTCACCACCCTAACAATTCAATCGGTAAGCCAGTGCTTTACATCCCTCTGAAAAAGAAGTCACGTGACGCCAATACACGTCAGCTAAACAGAATCTTTTTAAGCAATGTGAAAATAATCTTACCTAAAACTTCATCTACTACTGTTTCAGCACTTTTCTGATCAAAACCTGTAACGTCGAACTGACTTTCATAGTATTCAGGAGCTCTTACTGTTTCGTCAGCACCAAAAGTGTTCGTTCCTGAAAGCCGCTGCGCAGCCAGCGTTGCGCTTTTCCGTCCTGCTGATCGCTCCTCGATATATCCAGTGCTCATTATCCTTCTTCGAACCTGCCTTTCAGTGCCAAAAAATTGATTTTTCTGATTCATCCTTGTGAATGATAATGTATTTGGAATATTTAAAGGAGTTCTGCGCATGTCCAATGTACTATCTCCCTTCTGGTAGTGATCTTCAATCAATACTGAAGTTTCCACTTGATATGCGTTCCAATCTAGATCTCCCATCCATTCCCATGAAATTTTACTTGCTATTGGTACATCTTTTGGGTACAGGACCCTTCTGATAGCACATTCCCTGCCTGGACATACAAGTAACTTGTAAACAAATTATCTAGAAATAGATGTACTTGAAAAAGAACATGTCTTTATAACTCAACATCAAACAGAAAGACTGTTCTAATATGTTCCTTCCTTCTGTCTCCATATTATTTTCTATTGGGCCTTATTTCCTTGGTTAAAAAAACCAATAATTTTCACAATTTATACCCAATAAATGCAGTGATCTGAGCCCAAAATGCTTCTGCAATCAAAAGCTTCTATGAATACACAGGTATGCCAGAGACAAATCAGGGCAAGGGAGGCAGGTTCCCCCCATTGGGCACCATGCTGTACCCTTGTTAATAACCATGCCCTTCATTGGCCATAACTATTTGAAAGCAAGAATATGACCATCCAGCAACTTCATGTCTGTTAATTTTGAAGCACCTAAAGCCAAATAAACACTGGTAGATAAACTTTGAATTTGAAAGTATGAAAGTTTTGTGATACTGTGGTGGCAGAAGTGTACTTAAAGTAGTCCCTTATCTAATTTTTTTGAAGAAACTGTTTGACAAAAAGGGCATTCTCATCCCCTTACCCCTTTTCACTAGAGCAGGGGACAACTATCCCTGCTGCCCCTGTTCTGGCACCCTTGTAACTACAAGACATCATCTTGATGGAAACTTACCAAATCGATTCTGCATTGCTTTCATTGAAGTGAAATTAACTTGGAGTACACTGGATGCATTTAGTGAAACAGACACTTTTCTCATCCCTGCAGCATACTGCTGTTCAATCAAATTGCTGTTTCTTTCTGAATATGGGGCAAACACCCCAGGAAAGTCAGTCTCTGACTCCCACACAATAATCTTGCCATCATTCTTTGACGATAATCTTTTCTTTCTTGTTTGTTCTGCAAGAACAAACTCAGTAACAATGCAATAAACATGACTAGTTTCTCTAAAGAAGTCAAAATTGTGTATTCAAAGAGCAGAAAAAAGTACAATTGGACATCCTAGTGTGTAACTAATGGAGTTGAAAGTAGGCAGCAACTAAAACTACAAGTACAATCTCTTCATTTTTCTTATCAACTCACTTCAGTCAAACCCTTAGCAGAGGATCTAACATATATTAAGATATAATCTCATAATCCACTTCAAGGCTTAACTGAAACAAAAACTATAATAGTAATTTAAAATTATCAACAATGACTATTCAATAAGGCTCAATGACTTGTGAACTACATAAAGGTTATCATCACAACATAAAATTTATATTATTAAACAACAATGGAATGATAGCACAAGGATGCCATGTGCTTCTATAATCCAATTGCTAATAACTGTTTTTCTCACTTTTTCTATTTCTCAAGCCCATTTGATGTGGTAGATTTGATGTTGACAGAGGGCCAACTGACCCTCCAATGTATGGCACTTGGAGTACTCTCCTCTTGACTCTTTTCAAAGACATTGTTTGATTATTCCTCACAACCATGGAACTGAAATCAATAACTACTGGTGAGTCATTGACTTCTTCCATAGCTAAGGTAGTCTCCCCATTACTGTAATTCTGTTCAATAATTGCTGATGTTCTCACATCAAATTGCTGCCAGTCAAGGTCACTAAGAAACTCCCAAACAACACCATAAGCAATAGGCAAATTAGTTGAGTAAGTGGTCCTTTGGATATTTCTTTTTCTTCCTTCAAATTGAAATAAACAGTGCATTAAGTAGCAATAAAATAAAATAAAAATGCATCAAATTGACAAAAAGCAAAGAAATGTATCATATTTCAAAGAACAATAATTCTGAAGCTAACTACACATAGCATTTTTCAATGATGCTAAGTGTTATTCTACAAGTCAAATTTTGCATTTAATTTCAAACTCTTAGTGTGATAATGGCAATAGAACTTGCATCAAGGGTATTGGCAGCAAATAGAATACATTGAAATGACAAACTATATGAAAACTAACTATAAAACCCTGCTTTAAGCCAGCCAAAGCCTAACATGAAAAGAGATTCCAGCTTAGCTCACCAACTATACAACATTTTGCATATGCTGACATCTTTTCTATCATTTTCGACACCAAATACTAAGAAAAGATCTTCCGACCTAAGTACACGGTAAGCACCCTTAGAACTCAACTTGTTCTACGGGTTTACAAAGATGGCTATTGACAAAAAAGTCTCGGAATAAGAAGCCACCAAGTAGCATATCTCGATGTTTCTAGCCCCCAGTACGCTATACACTGTTAGGTTTTTAAGCTAACTATATTACCGAAATATTTTGAGTGTTGTTGCATTGCGGATAGATCCACTGTCCAGGCGGAGTAATTGGGTCCAAGCTGCGAAAGATTGACAAGTTGCTTTCCTGCAGCAAAATCAGTTTCAATTAAATTGCTTGACAGTTCATCGTAAGGAACAAATACCCCATTATCGTTTGTTTCCCATTCCCAAATAACTGCACAAAGTGAACGGCTATTCGCCATCTTAGGTACTCTGTTTTGTTTGCAATTGTGATTTCTTGGAAGGGGAATGGAAACGAGGTATCGTTTGAGGAGCTGAAATGAGAATTGATCACGTGATTAATTATTACATCTAGCATGCCACTTACGAAAACTTCATGCTGTCAATTACCCCGTGCTTTGTAATAAAAAGAACAATTACTTTAGGATGAATAATGCTTGCTGGAATGCTTATCTCGCGTGCAGATACAAATAAACTCCAAATACCGCTTGCTGTAACTCATAGGTTGGAAATACATCCAACAAAAAGTCAAGCTATTAAGAAATACGGAAACATACAGACATCTTTTAACATATATTGCCATCATATTTGTTTTTTGACTAATGTATCCCTTACTCAAAAACCGATTTAGCGGGGGGTGTAAGCAAGGGCTTAGGAGAACGTCAAATTTAAGGGGGCTGTAAATTTTCTGCACGAAATATCAAATAGAGCTGGAGAGCAGGCAGAAAAGTTGCCCGAATTTCCTATCATTCTTTCAGAAAATTTGCCCGAGTGAAAAGGATTTCTGTCCAACTTGAGAGAACTGCAGCCCCCTGCCCCCGCCTCCTACGTGTAAGGAGTGTGACACCCCCAATATTGTCATACCATCCTGTAAAGTTTGCAATACTCGTTGCCTTTTATAAGAAAGTGGTTTATAAGAAAGTAGTACTCAGCTGCTCAGCAAGTTAAGAAGGTTCAGTACTGGATTTTTGACAATGAAGAAAGCAATCTTGTTATTCTCTTTGTATCTAAAATTCGATTTGTGAGTGTACAAAATTTCATGTATGTGTTGCTGGCTACCATCTAACAGTTTAACTTCTGGTTTGTACAAAAATGTATCATCATTTTAAGTGTACATGGAGCTTCTTCTACTTTGTGCATGCGCAAAACATTGGAAGACAACAATTTTTGCTGAGAAACTCTTAAGAACGTTTTGATGCTGGAATCGCGAAACAATGAAGAATGTGTCAGTACTAGGCCAAAAAGACTTTCTTATAAAATGAGCGTGTATTTTCGTTCCACTCCGTAAGCTCGGCAAGTCAGAACGTTGCCATAGAGCCACGGGGGTGCCACACCCCTCCAATATTCTGCTTCTCAACACATTGCCGAATATCACTAGTGCTTGTCAATGTTTTGTTGCTGATAAAACTCTTAAGAAAGTCCTATTTGTCAGCAAATTGGGCTCGAAAGAATTCTGCTTGTAAGCAAGTTGGGGCTGTGCACCCCTCCAAAACTTGTCTTTAGCTTCACCTCTGTAGGCAATATTTTAGCACAATTCAGTAAACTGCAAAATACTAGCTATTTTCTTTCATATTAGTAGGATTGCTTTTTAATAGCCAAGTCAAAGCTTATAGTTTCTGCAACAAAAAGCAAATTTCAGTATAGGACAGCAATGAAAGCGCAAATAGGCGTGGCTTCATTATCCAAACATCCTAAGGGCGTGGTGCCCCACACCTTTGACAGCCCTACACTCCCTTCAATAATCACCTTCTGAATCCGTTTCTGCCTTTACTTCACTATCAGTGTACTGCCATTATTATTTCAAACCGTGTTTAACTTTGAGCTAAGAAGTTGGTTAAATAACTGGTCTGTCTTGAAAGTCTAGCTTATTCGTGATGTGAGAATTATTTGTTCAACACCTAGTATTCCTACTACACAAACAAAGCAATAATTGAAAAGATGATAGAAGAAGCAGCTGTAAACATATGGTTGCTTCAAAAACAAAACACTACTTATATCTCTCATATTTATGTAAAAACTGTATCAATAGTGAGCGCTCATATCAGAGTCAATATTACATCATTTGCCGTGTTCGACAGAGAGAGATATAACTCTACTGCAAGAACTGGTAGCAGTACCTTTTGGTAGGTGTTTTGCTTTATCATCATACCCGTAGCCAGGCCTGTGTTTCAAGGATGGCAAAATTGTCTTTGAGGAATCACGTGGTGTAAAATCTAACAGCTTATTTCATACTTTATCTTATTACCTTCAAATGGCTAGAGGGTTTGCAAGAATAGATTGAACTTTCTAGTATGTCACAAAGGCCAAAGTTGAGCTCAACCCAAATTGAAGGAAATCTTTCGTTAGCTACAAAAGGTAAAGTAGCAGTAAAAAGGTGCAAAAAATTCCTAGGGGTGGGAAGAAGCTGGCATCTTGTTGCGCAGGGATGGCATTTGCCAACTAATGGCTATGCGCCTCTTTGTTATACGCAAAAATGTCTCGTAGTTAAAATAGTGATTGTCTTCATAGGCCTAAGCAGTGGTACCGTCCTGTCCTAGAAATGTAGCAAGTGGGGATATGTTGTAGGAAATACACGGACCACGCCTTTATTCTACGCCCATTTTTTGCAATAATGACAATAATACGCTTGTCACTATTGAGGATGCTTGTGAGCACGTGCACAAAGCCCTTTGCTTTAGGTCTTGTACAAAAAATAAGCAACTTTTTAAATATAAATCAGCCAAAATAGAAACTCAATCACTTGTAGCACAGGTAATAATAGATCCAATTCCGCTTTTTTCTTTGTTCTTGACCATGCGACGGGGGTCATCGCACAAATGCTAATAATTTCTTTTAATTTCATTACAGTCATGAATGACTAAATAATGCAATCATACATCTCACTAGTGTACAGGCAATGTTTAATTGGCTTGTCTGCTAAAACTCTTAGAAGTAAAATACAATTATATAAAGAGAAGATCAATTGATCTACAAAAATGAAACAGCACTAACAAAAGAATATATATGTATGTATGAATATGCAAGTTCACACTTAGAAGTATAATAAGGCTGGATCAGCCCTTATAAAACTAATTAAGACCATATTTATTTGATCATACTCTATAGTACAAGGGAATTGTTAAAAGGAGAGAGAGAGAGAGAGAGAGAGAGAGAGAGAGAACGAAAATCACACATTATATATATATATATATATCACGACTTTACTTTTTTACAGATTTTGCATTTGCAGTCCTCTCCACTCCAACTTTTGATACTTCTCTTAAAAGAGCAGACGAAGGTAATTCCATAAGTTGCTACCTCTAAAAACTAAGCTTTCATTTCCATGTCTAATAGTGCTAGTTTGAGGCAACATTAACAGGTTTTTGATCGTAAATCAAATTGACTACTCTTATCATGGAACATGTTCCATATAAAGGATGGGTTTTCTTTGCTAATACATTTATAAATCTCAAGTATTAACTTTTGCAAATTTTTCATATGGATTGTGCATTCATTTGATTTTTCTAGAAGTTCTTCAAAAGAAGAATAACCTTAGTGTAAAATTCCAAGTGCTTTCTTATGGGTGCGGTTGAGGTCTTTATTGGCAACGTTTCCACAAAACATCTATATTAATGGACAGTAATTAAACTGAGACGTTATAAATGAGCTGTAGAGGATAAGCGATTGTTTCGTATCAAGGTAATTTGAAACCCTAAAGAAAGCACTGATTTTGGTGTTTGCTTTTTGGCAAACTTTGGATGATACATGCTGACTGAAACTTAATTTAAAATCAATCGTTACCCCTAATAGAGTATTACTATTGTCCACATCAATAGAGTATCCGCCTACCTCCAGAACTATGCTTTCGTTGGAATTGGAGCCGAAAAATATAACCTGAAATTTGATGCATTCACAACCACTACATTTGCTTTAATCCAAGACATTGATCTGGACATATTTTCTTCAAGACTTGAAGCAACAACTTCAACAGAATTGCTGCAAGAAAAAATAGTATTATCGTCTGCAAAATTGCATACCTCGGACTACTCAATAATTTAAATGAAATCACTAATGAAAATACTAAAGAGTAATGGGCCCAGCGCAGATCCTTGAGGTACACTCCAAATCCCTCCATAAACTAGCCCCTCAATATATGTGTAATATGTTCATCAGAGCATCTCTGCTAACCTCAGGTGTTTGAGAAACACACTAACTGATTTGAGACTACCTAAAAAAAGCTCGAAAACTGGTCAAAAATGTATCTCTTTTAGAGGTGCTAAGACTTGGAATGACCGCTCTACTGAAGGAAAGCTGGTGTCATCCCTGACTAGCGTTAAAAAATGCATATAGCATATGGATATTTCAATCCTTGATTCCTTTTTTTGATACAGCATTTTTTCTTATCGTTAATATCCATGTCAGTTACTAGGGACGTTTTGCATTTTAGAAAGTTTGATTTTTTATTAATGTTTTAGGAACGTTCTAGGTTCACTTTATTTCATCTTAAACATTGTATGTTTATTTTGTAATTTATGTTATGGATGAGCCTCTTGAAAACCAGCAAAGCTGAAGGGCCACTCTCGTAAAATATTTGAAATAATACTAATGATAATAAAAAAGTAATATCACCAGTCTTTGCTTTCAGCCAACCACTTTAGGTAGTATCCATTTTAACTCTTTGTTTCCTATTTGAGAAGTAATTTGCAATCAGTCTTAGACTCTGTACCTCGAAACCATATGCATTCAATTCAGCAGTGAACAGGTCGTGTGGCATGCAATCAAATGCCTTTGATAGATCCATTGAGATCAGCCCCACAACACCATTCGAATCTAATGCTTTGCGTATTGTCTCAGTTACTCTGATGAGTGCATGTTTGGCACTATATTTCCTTCTATAGGCTTCAAAGTAGATTAGATATTTTAGTGTCGTTAAAAGGCACGATCTGTTTTTCTAACAAGGGTTCGAATACCTTATACATTGCTGAGGGTATACTAATAGGTTTATAATTAACTTGAGAGGTGAGGGTCGGAACTTTCATGGATTGCAGATACATCTACAGCTTTAAAGGGATCAGGGAATTCGCAGGAAAGGAGCATTGAATTAAAATATTCCGCTAATTGAATATGGCAGATTCCTGTGATTTTCTTTATAATGTCATTTGAGAGTGTACCATTAGTTTTCTTTGAACTATCTAGATTATTTCATTTACAATATCAGCACAGCTGATTGGCTGAAACTCAAAGGTTTGCGTATTGCGTGCGCTTTTTTTAATAAAAACAATTCTGGGATGATTCTCATATGTTTTGACCGCATCAATAATAGGATCCTCAATGGGACATGAGATAGCATAGTCACATAGGGCTCAATAGAAAGTGAACCCATAATAGGATTTGAACCGAAAGCAAAATTGCCAACTGATCACAATCTTACCGTCAGTCTCAAAAATATATGTTTACTGGCGCATAGATGAAGCCATTTCATCCTGGATTTCTTAGCCCTTAGCTCTGTGGTTTAAGAGAAAAATACAGCAGACAGTGTACTTTACTGTGATTTACAGAGAAATACAAAAAGGGTTTGGATGCAGGGAATCGTGTTGGTGCTGTTTTCGTAGACCTCTCAACTCAAAAGCCTTTAACTTTAGGTTAGGGGTCAGTAATCTAAAACTCTGAGTACCGGGTTGGGTAGGAATTGAGGAGGGTATTAAAACTTTCTTGAGTGTTTCTGAGGGGTCTAAAATCATAAAGAAATGCTGTCTCTGTATTAAGTTTTTTGTAATACATCGTACACACTGAAATTCATACAAAAAACCTATTTCAAAACTTTATAAACTAAATTCTGTAGGTAGCAACTTCTGTGTTTTTTACTTATGTCACGATGGGGTATGAACATTTTTAGACAAAACTGAGAAGGGTACAAAGCTTTTGAACACTTTTTTAAATCTACCCCGGCCCAGTACCCACAGTTATAAATAGCTGATCCCTTATTTAGTGGTGTACAGTGAGTGTGTTCATTGGGTATTCTTTGAGTGGAGAATTTTAGGGGGTAATCTACAAGCATGAGAATCTTAGTTGAAACAATGGGGAATTGTATTAGGTGGATGATAGCTTAAGGTAGCCTTGTTAAAGTATGAAAGATTCATAGTAGATCTCCATTTTCAATATTTCTGCAAAAGCAAAAGAAAAATCTCTTTCCTTTCGCTACGTGACATTGCTATGTTACAAGCTGCATATTCAGAGATCTGCCTCAGAGGAATCTCCCTTTGGATATTCTTCAAACTACCATATTGACCCCTTTAACGCTGGCACTAATTTAACGTCGACCAATTTTTATGCCGGCCCTTACAACTCCTTGAGAAAAATTGTTCTACCGCCACTTTGGGCCACCAGGTAACGCCATTAACAAGACAAATGATAGTGAAAAATGAGGAAGCCTTGCATTAATCCTAAATTATTACTAAATTTAAGAGATGCTGATTCTCAATATTCTTAAAAACTTAGTTCTTGCTCAAAGAAATTCTTATATCTTGATGAAACTTAAGCCTTGCATTATTCTTAAATTATTCTTAAATTTCAGCGATTTTGAACCTCGATATTCTTAATAAGCTTTATTTCTACTCTTAGAAGTCCATAATAAATGTCTATACATTCTGAAGCTTACTATTGATTATGAAACTAATCTCACTAGCAACATAGCTCGTAAAGAAAGGAAATATCAGGACCTGTCCAGGGCACTTCAGCATCATTACAAAACGTTAAATTTGTTAACCTTTCTATAAGCACACTAGGGGTATTGTCTTCACTGCTATACTCAAAGAGCTTTCTATAGATGGCCGACATCTGACCTACATTCAAAGGAAGATATCCACCATCGCCATCAGGTCCACTTATTATATATTTTGCCGAAGAGGACGAGATTGATCAAATCCAGACTTACTAGCAGTCTAGTTTTTGTTACAATAAACTTCTTCTTTTTTCATTTTTGCTTTGTAAGCCACAAGTAGCCATTTGTAAGCTGCCTGGAGATAGTGAGGCTCTTATTTGTATGTATAAATATTAATATCATATGAAGTTTTAAAAAAAGGAGAGCATCGCAAGGTCTATCACTTCTGTTGATAGTTGGTTCTTATTTCTGAATCGATTAAGTGTTTTTCTGATTCGAGTATATTTGCATATATCAGCATCTCCACCTCTCTCCACTCTACCCCAAAAATGAAACATAAGCATTTCAAGATACCTCCCTCTCTAATGACCTGATAAGTGAATGGTTCCATGAATAGCAGTACAAAAATAACGCCGCTGCATTACGGCGGCTCTTTCAGCACCTGCCCTTTTAACGCCATTTAAGAAAAGTTAACACCATTAAATGCCGGCGCAAAAAGGTAAAATAGATTGAAATTCCGAGATACCCTTTCTCTCGGGTTCTCTAGCCTTCCTAAGAAAGGGGCAGAATACTTCTCTGTCAATTGTCAGCAGTTTAATGTAGCTACAGAACGATAACGGTATTTTTTTTCGCTAAGAATATGAATCAACATCCACAAAACGAGAACTGCTTCTCAGATGTGTCATTGGTCTGTCAGGTTTCTTATGCGATATTATTTCGTGTTCCTACTTCATAGCAAGCAATGCGCATACCTCCACTATTTACAGACCTTTCAATGAGTTATTCAGAAGTACACTGCTAATCACGCGCGTAAACTCGTTTCATTTTCATTCTTTCATTGTTTCCATTTCATCTAATTTTAGGAGGTTAGTCTTTTAGCAAATGCTGTTGTTCAAGGGGCCTCCATCTACGTTACATTAAAATAAATAAAATCAAAAGAAATAAATACTATGATTAAATATATAAAAGGGATTTCCTAAATTGAGGTATAAAATGAATTATAAAATTAAGGAACTGAGAATCACCTCAGCAATCTAGGTACCAATGCTGCCCCTTTCCTTAACTCAAGAAGAGGTGATCAGTTAAGATCGGTTGGGATCGAGCACGTTTCAGTATGAGCAGCTACCGCCCGACCACTAGGACGATCTCCAGTCCATTATAAATTATTTTTGAAAGCACAAATGGAAAGCGACTACTCTGCTTTATTTCGTAGGCTATTCCAAAGTTTTGTACCTCGAAATGAGAATTGTTTTTGGCCATTGGTTGATGTTTTCTTTGGAATCTTCAAATCAGTCGTTGAATTTCCAAGAGTATAAGAGCTGCAATTAGAGTTTCTTATGAATAGAGTGTGCAGGCATTGTGGAGCAAGCCCATTGAGAGATTGGTAGACCATTACTTTCATTTTTCACCTATGAGCTCATGAATAGTTTTCCAACCGAGGCTCTCAGTAAGTGGTCCACTGTTGGCATTAAAGCTACTTTCCGTCAAAATTCTTGCAACTCTGTTTTGAAGGTTTTGGAGCTGGTTAATCATAGTTGCACCACGTCAGCCCCATACTGAACAGAAGTATCGGAAATGGGGCTCCACAATACCTGTATCCAACGTTTTCACAGAAGCAATAGGGAGGATGTTTTTTAGCATATTTTAGAAAGCCAATGGCTCTGGAAACTTAATGAGTTATTGTTTTAATCCGTTCCTTCAAATCTAAACTGTTATCAACTCACATACCGCGATACCTGGCTTTTGTGACGGAGATAAAACTGAAGAAACAATTTATCATCCAATCTCATTTCTCCCTTTAATCTCAAGAATATTTGAAAAAGTTGTGTTTGATCAATTATACCAGTATCTAGCTGAAAATGATCTAATACACCCTGGTCAATCAGGATTTTTCAAAACCATTCTACATTGACTGGCCTACTGATAATTACTGATGACTTGCATAATGGACTAGACAATGGTGAAATGGTGGGCTTAGTATTCATTGATCTCAAAAAAGCATTTGACACGGTTGATCATGGTCTGCTCTGCAAAAACTTAGAACAGTATGATGTTCAGTAGTGGGCGCTAGCTTGGTTTCATTCCTATCTAAGTGACAGAACAATCCCTCCAAACATATTAAAAACTAACGCTGATATATTGTGTTTCCCTCTTGCTGAGCTATTCAGTAAGTTGATCCAAGAAGGCAGCTTCCCAAATGATCTGAAAAGTATTGATGTATCCTCGCTTTTTAAGATGGGTGATGCTATGTGCAGAGTCAATTATAGAACAATAAGCCTTCTACCTGCAATTTAGAAATTACTTGAAAGGCTTATATGCATTCAACTGTATGAGTATATGAGTCAGTTCTTCTCGCCGCTCTTAGGAGGGTTTAGACAAGGGTACAGTACACAATATGTTATATTGAATTTCTTATAATGTTTTAAGAGTAGCATTGATAATAAGGGGCTTGCGGGGGCACTTTTTATGGATCTTTAAAAAAGCATTTGACATTGTTAACCATGATTTTTTCTTGCGAAATTGAATACCTATGGAATTAACCAGGAAGCGCCTCAACTTATAAGAAGTTATCTTTCTAAAAGACATGAAAGAGTAAAGGTGAGTGATACCTTCAGTGATAGGAAGGAAATTAAACTTGGAGTGCCTCAGGGGTCAGTCCTAGGGCCTCTACTTTTTAATGTATTTGTAAATGATTTTTTATGTTTGTCAGATGTACTAAGATCTGTAACTATGCTGATGATACAACTATCTTTGCATGCCATCCAATTCATTTTTTTTTTTAAATTGTTAACGAGGGTTGGTCCTCATTTTTACTTGATTTGCATGAGGCCCTTTACTAAAACTTATAAATTAAAAGTTATTATACAACTAAAATAAAACTATCATAATACTATAATACTCTTAAAACTATTATTAGACAATTAGAAACAGATGGTACTTTGATTGCAAAATGGTTTTCTAACAACTACTTGAAACTGAATGATGACAAGTGTTAACTTATGAATTTTGGTGATAAATGCTCTAAAGCAACAGCTACAATTAGAAATTCGAGAATTAATGAAAGTAAGCATGACAAACTACTAAGCATGACTTTAGATAAGAAATAAAGCTTAAGAAAGCACGTTGAAGATCTTTGCAAAAAGGCCAACCAAAACTCTCTCATTAAGCTAGTTTAATATTTTCCACTTGTATGGATATTCCAAGATAGAGTGCTAATTCAAAGTTAGAGTGTTAAATCCAAGAAAGGGCTTTGCGACTGGTATGCAAAGGTAGTGAAACAGGGTGTGAAAAGCTGATGAAAAAACTTTAACCACTCATCAGCATAATCTGCAGTTGCTAATGATTGAAATCAGTGGCGTAGCTACGATTTGGCAGTGAAGGGGCGAAACCCGGACAAATTCCGACGAAATTTAGGGATGTTGTGTTGACAAGTTTTTTGACAAACACCTTTGAAGTTCGGTTGTTGCCCCCATTTATACGTCGTATCAAAGGGTCGTTGTTTGTTCATGAATTTGTATACTTCTCTACTATTAGCAATTTTCACGAGAGGTGGAATCTACACAAAGCACTACCTGAGGTGTTTTTTCTCATATAAAAACAGGCCCTAAGGTTTAAACTTGAAAAATATATTTGTTGACAAACTTTTTCACGTGTTTAACTTTCCGACAAATTTTCCGACAAATTTCCGACAAGCAGCTGGAAAAGGTTGGTGGGGGGCAGCCGCCCCCTGCCCCCCCCCCTCTAGCTACGCCACTGATTGAAATATACAAAATGAAGCATAGTTTGAATCCAACTTTTATGAGGGACGTTTACACTGATAGAATTAATCAGTACAACTTGAGAAATGAAATCATTTGCAACTGCCAGTAGCAAAAAAACGACAACATACGGACTAGAGAATATTGAATGCAGAGTTGTCTTTTGTGGTCCACATTGTCAAAAGAAATTAAAGATTCAAAATACTCTACCTGAATTCAAACAGAGGATTAAAAAATGGGATGGAAATTCTTGCGTCTGTAAATTAAGTAAATGTTTTGCTAAAAATTTTAGGGTTTTTATAGTTATCGTAATATTTTTTCTGTTGAGCATTTTAATTAGGTTTTTCTTGATGTTAATTTGCTTCTAGCTATTTTTTACGTTTGCCAACTGTAAACACATTGATTTTTTTTTTAAACTTCATATAAGTATATTGAAATTCTACCATACAATCATAAACCTCGCTAAACATAGGTAGTTTATAATTGGCTACTCGTGTTGCAAATGAAAAATTAAATAAGAAAAACCAATGATAATAATAATAACAATAATAAGAAAGCAGTACTACAGAGTTGGGAGAGGGTTGATTCTTCAACTGAAAAAACAGAAGTCGGTGTACCTCAAGAGTCATATCTTCGGCAACTTCTTTTCCTGATCTGCATTAATGACGTTCCAAAAGATGCTCAATGTTCCTCTGTATCTATGTATGCTGATGATACTAGCCTTTGCTTAAAGTCTAAAGATATTTCTGAGCTCAACATGGCTATGAACAGAGATCTTGAGCACCTTGATACTTGGTTGAAAGGCAACAAATATTCTCAAAATATTGTGAAAACACAATCAATCTTAATTGCAACCAAGCCACGACCCCAAGCACTCAATAATGCTGCAAAAAATTTAAAGCAATGAAGTTTGCGTGTTTCTTCGACAACGCAAGTTTTGTCAATTGACGTAAGACATTGATAAAAGCTGTAGAATTTCTATAACTACCTTAAAAGAAAAAAGGACTTTAAGTAGCAGAGTGAAGTAACTAACTCGATTGCAAAGTATTTTAACAGCCAATCCGTTCATTATGAGCTTTCCATTATACTTGAATGCATAGTCTGTCAATTTCATCGCTCGTTAGCAATGAAAGTGATAGATTTGCGTGAGCGACAAGGCGCGCGGGAAGTGCTGGGCCCATGACCGCGCTCACGAGTGATCGTGCGTGTCCTGTTGAAAAACCTTCATCTAGGTGGAAAGCTGAAACTTTACAGCTTATTTTCCAATTCATTTGCTTGCTCATTGACCAAACCACTAATTACATTCTACATTCTAATTGGCTAACTTTAGAGGGAAGAGATTCACTGCTCATTTCATGATGCAGCCAATGTCCCAACAAAGCAGAAGAGATAAGCGGCGATACCGTGCTCCTACGCAGAATTCCTTCTCTATCATGAACGTAAGGCAGGGAAATTCTTTGAAATAGCGAATGGTAACGTTCAATTTGGAGCTATAAGAGAATAGGTTTCTTAAAAAAGTGCTTTTCTAAGGGCCTGTTCATATGGAGAAAGTTTCCCCGGCATTTTCCCGATGAAGTGGGAATCTTGGTGGTCAGCCGAGATCTAGAGTCACATATCTAAAGCACATGATATCACACAAGCGATTACATGAGAAAATGTTTTCACGGCTAGCCGAGATCTCAGCAAAATACTACCGGGATCTCGCCGAGCCGAGGAAATATTTTTCCGTATGAGAAAATTTCCCTGGCTAAGCGGGAAAATTATCTTTGTTTGCATAGGTCACGTGGTCATAGTTTCCCCGGCAAAGGGAGAAGTCTCCATGTGACAGGTTATAAGTTATTTCCTTGGCTGACGGAGATTCTAGCTATAATAATGAATAGTAATAAATAAATTTCTAGCTAATTAGTTTGCTAATTAATTCCAACTAAAACTTAAATACAGGCTAATACATTAGATGAAAGAAAGATATTACATGTTAATGATAACTAATTTAAAAGTATAAAATCTATCAACAAAAATATCATTAAAATCACAAAACCCTAAATTTTCAACAAATCTTTTACAAAATCCACAGTTGCGAACAAATTTATGGTTTTTAATGCTTCTTTTGAAGCTATTCAATGTCTGGGACTGATGACTGGTATAATGGAATGGATCTATGAAAGTTAATAGGGGTAGTCTTCATGGACCTCAAAGAGGCTTTCGACACTATCGACCATGATATCCTTAGCCAATAGCTGGAATACTATGGTATTTAAGGTCGGGATTTAGCGTGGTTTAAATCCTATCTCTCCAATCGTAAGCAGTTTACTAGAGTTAATGGTGTTGACTCTTCAATCCAGAAAGTGAACATTGGTGTACCTCAGGGCTCATGTCTTGGACCTCTTTTATTTCTTATTGCATCAATGATCTACCAAGGGCTGTCCAAAATTCCAGGATGCCCATGTTTGCTGATGATACGTGCCTTTACCACCATTCTAGCAATATCTCTCTGCTAAATGACGCCATCAACGAAGACCTTACGCATGTTGATAACTGGTTAAAAGGTAACAAGCTTTAACTTAATGTCATGAAAGCGCATTCCATGCATATTTCTACAAAACCTACGCTAAAAGCCCTAAAAACCAAAAACGAATCTTTAAGGTTAAAGATTTAGGTAGATGAACGTGAAATTGTTCAAGAAACTAAATATCTTGGTGTTCAGAAAGATGATCCCCTGAATTGGAAGGAGCATATTAAGGTAACTTCGTCCAAGGTTTCAAAAGCAGTTGGGTTTTTAGGGTACGCTAATCCCTTTCTACCAGAAGAGACACTTAGGACCTTATACACAGGGATTATTGAACCACATTTTTGCTACTGTTGTTTAGTCTGTGGGTGTTCTTGTATCACTGTGGTCAAGGGCGGATCAACGGTATGATTTCACACCGAGAGAATTTGAATTAAAAAGACAACCAATACATAAATTAAACATGTAAATGAATAAGATAAAAGTTTTTGCATAACAAGAAACTAGTTGCATATCAAACTAACAAACCAAATTCTCACTCACATTGCATTACATGTAAGGAAACACTATCTGCGAATATCAACACCTGAGAGCCTGAAAAACATGTATTTCATCAAGCAATCAGAGTGATTCAATTTTGCCGAGGGAATTTTACATTCGAAATTTACCTTGAATGTTATCGGAGATTTTGCCCTTGAAACGAAATGCTACATGCGAGCTCGTTTTAGTATGAGAGACAGGGACGCACATTAGGGGGTGTGAGGGGGTGTCACACCCCCACTATTTCCAACACATGCAAAACTTATCCCTATTACTACTCAGTTGGGCCTGCTATGCTGCGATGAATCTTTGGTGACTGCCCGTTTTGGAAACTTACCGTTCAAACCATAGGCGCCGAATACGCGGGGACGCAAATCCAATCATTTAAATTGTTTCAAAAACAGAAAAAATAGCAGTGAAATTGCATTGTTTTTGAGAAAACCTCGAAACGGCCAGATTTTTTTAAAGATTTTGAAACTATAACGCATTTGCACCCCTACCTTTTTGGTTCTATTTGGAAGAGTTCAGCCTCCCCCCTGGCAACTTCTTGATGCCAAAAATTATTTCAGGGAATGTAAAATAATGCAGGTACATTTTCTCAATTTGCTCATTTTCAAATTTTGTCACGTTTTGCCACCCTGGCTAAACTTCACGCAACTTCACTAACCAATGTTGAAAATGTTTAGTGAAATGTTTAGTCGTTTTGCCAGGGCTTTAGAGGTCGGTTTCTTATGCCGGTTTCTTGAACACACGAATANCCATAAAAATCCTATACAAAACAAACAAACATAAAATGAATAACCTAATTAAATACACTACGGAGGAGCATACTGGGTATGTGACAATAGTTTCCCCGGCAAAGGGTGAAAGTTTCCATGTGACGGGTTATAAATTATTTCCTTGGCTGACCGAGATTACTGCTATAATAATACAAAGTAATAAATAAATGTTTTTTTAAGCTGACTTCCAGTCTAGCTAATTAGTTTGCTAATTAATTCCAACTAAAACTTAAACACAGGCTAATACGCTAGATGAAAGAAAGATATTACATGTTAATGATAACTAATTTAGAAGTATAAAATCCATCAACAATATTATTACAATCACAAAACCCTAAATTTTCAACAAATCTTTTACAAAATCCACAGTTGCGATCAAATTAATGGTTTTTAATGCTTCTTTTGAAGCTATTCACTGTTTGGGACTGATGACTGGTATAATGGAATGGATCTATGAAAGTTAATAGGGGTAGTCTTCATTGACCTCAAAAGGCTTTCGACACTCTCGACCATGATATCCTTAGCCAAAAGCTGGAACACTATGGTATCTAAGGTCGGGATTTAGCGTGGTTTAAATCCTATCTCTCCAAGCGTAAGCAGTTTACTAGGGTTAATGGTGTTGACTCTTCAATCCAGGAATTGAACATTGGTGTACCTCAGGGTTTATGTCTTGAACCTCTTTTATTTCTTATTACATCAATTATCTACCAAGGGCTGTCCAAAATTCCAGGATGTCCATGTTTGCTGATGATACGTACCTTTACCATCAGTCTAGCAATATCTCTCTGCTAAATGACGCCATCAACGAAGACCATACGCATGATGATAACTAGTTAAAAGGTAACAAGCTTTCACTTTATGTCATGAAAGCGCATTCCATGCTTATTTCTACAAAACCTACGCAAAAAGCCCGAAAAACCAAAAACGAATCTTTAAGGTTAAAGATTTAGGTAGATGAACTTGAAATTGTTCAAGAAACTAAATATCTTGGTGTTCAGAAAAATGATCCCCTGAATTTGAAGGAGTATATTAAGGTAGCTTCGGTTAAGGTCTCAAAAACAGTCGGGCTTTTAGGGCACGCCAAGCCCTTTCTACCAGAAGAGACACTTAGGACCTTATACACAGGGATTATTGAACCACATTTTTGCTACTGTTGTTTAGTCTGTGGGTGTTCTGGTGTCACTGTGATTGCTCAGTTGCAAAAGTTGCAGAACCGTGCTGCCCGAATTGTAACTGGTAGTAGCTTTGACACCTCTTGCCAGCCGCTTATTAAAGAACTTTGCTGGAAGACCATAGATCAGCTAATCACTAGTGAGACTAATATCATGGTTTACAAATCACTCCATGAGTTAGCCCCTCAACATATACGTAACCTGTTCACCAGAGCACCCCAGCTAACTTCAAGATGCTTAAGAAGCACACTAATTGCTTTGAGACTACTTACGAAAAGCTCGAAAACTGGCCAAACATGTTTCTCGTTCAGAGGTTTCAAGACTTGGATTGGCCTCTCTGTTAAGGGAAAGCTGGCATCATCCCTGACTATCTTTAAAAAATGTATATAACATATAATCATTTTAAGACTTGATTCTTCTTTTTTTGATGCAGTATTTTTTATTGTTAATATCCATTTTAGTTACTAGGGGCTTTTTTAGTATTTTAGAAAGTTTGATTTTTGATTAATGCTTTTAGAACTGTTCTAGGTTCACTTTATTTGATTTTAGATTTTGTATGTTTATTTTGTAATCTATGTTATGGAGGGCTCCTTGAAAACCAGCACTGCTGAAGGGCCAACCTCCTAAAATATTTGAAATTAAACGAAATGAACTTGTTCGAGAAACGTACCCCTCTATATCCGAAGCTCTTTTGGCCCATGGAGGTCCTTAAACGAAGAATGTACAGGTCAGTAGATGAATTACGTAGGCTCTTTCTTTGGGTGTCTGATAGCCTAAGAAACAGTTTTTTCATATGGGGTGGTGCCTCATTATGGAGAGCTTTCTATACAACTTTTACTATTTCTAATTCTATTAGTTGTTCAATAGTAAGCCAACCGAGCTCTTGTATAAGTGGCTCAGAAGGAGTATCAAAACAGCTGTTTGCTGCTACTCTTGCAGCTATCTTTTAAAGTTTAGTAACTTCTTTACGGTAGTAGTGCCTACCTAACCCCAGACTGGACAGCAGTATCTGAAATAAAGCTCAACAAGACTTGTGTACACCTTTTGAGTAATTTTCAAAGGGAAATATTGTTTTACGTATTGAAACATGCCTATACTTTTGGAGATTTTTTGGTTATGAGCAATACATGCTGATCCCAGCTTACATATTGATCAACTTGCAATCCCAGATGTTATGTATCTACTACTGATGAAATTAGTTCGTCTCCAATAGGTAGGGACAGCTTTGGAAAACGCAGCCTGATGAAGAAATGAAGAACAAGGGCCGCGACGAACATCATAGTCAATCAAGATATTCCATTTTTCATCACATCTTTAATTACATCTTTAATCAACACTGCTATCAGCAATCCATTAGAGCATTAAACGAATCCTTTATAACAAATCCATTAAGACAAATCCAATTAAGACAATTGTGAAGATGACCCTGAATTAAATTTATCGTTTTATTCTTTGCAAAGAATTCTTTTGAAAGCAAAGTAGGTCCTAGCTTTTTTTAGCCTCGTCTACTAGGTTGTTCCAGAAACGCATCCATCTATATCCGAAGCTCTTTGGCCCATGGAGGTCCATAATCGAGGAATGTATAGGTCAGCAGAGAATCTATTCTGTAGTTTTTGTAATTGCTGAGGGTAGTAGTACCTACACAACACTTGACTGGACAGCAGTATCTCAAATAAGGCTTAATAAGACTTGTGTACATCTTCTGAATAATTTTCAAATGGAAATATTATTAATGTATTTGAAGCGTGCCTATACCTTTGGAGACTTTTTAGTTATGAGCAATACATGCTGTGCCCAGCTTAAATATTGATTAAGTTGCAATCCCAAAAATTTTGTATCTGCTACTGATGAAATTAGTTTCTCTTCAATTTATATGGAAAGCTTAGTGCTATCAGATCTTTCAACAGCTTTTACTTTATAACGGCTTCCTATCAGCAAACTTTGCGTTTTGGTAACATTCAAAGAGAGCGTACTCTCTCAAGCCATGTCTTTAGCAACATTAGGTCTTCATTTACAGCATTGTTTATAGTGTAGATAGAGTTGGAAGAGAAAGAAATAATAGTATCATCGGCATACATTTTACCTTTGAAGACTTGAGTGATGGAGGTAGGTCATTTATGTATATTAGAAAAAGCAATGGACCTAAGCATGATCCTTGTGGGACGCTATATTTCATTTCATCTAAGATAGACCATTGACCTTGCAGCATTGCTTGCGTTTTTTGAGATATGATGAAAACCAAATGTATTCCTTACCTTGTAGGCCATATGCATCATATGCATGTAATTTTTGCAGCAACATTTGATGATCTACTGTAACGAAAGCTCTCTTAAGGTCTATGAATGTTACTAGCGTATGTGGTCCCTTGTCTAAGTTAAGGTACCAATCATTCGTGCAATGCAAGAGACTAGCTAAGACAGAATAGTGAGATCGAAATCCTGACTGGCCTGAGAAGGGTAAATTGTTTTCATTAAGACAAGGGTAAAGCTGTTCATAAAGCAACTTCTCAAAGAGTCTCGCAACAATTGTCAGCACAGAAATAGGCCTATAATTAGATGTATCATCAGTTGAACCATCTTTATAAGTAGGGGCTGTTGAATATTGCGCTAGATAGGCCACACGATTATAGTAAACAGCACTATAACGCTTCACGCGACCAACCTAGTAAAGCGGCGAAACCACGGCAAAAGTTGACAAAAAGAAAATATCCATTTGTACTGCTTCCATAAACTCCAATAATGCGAAATAACAATATGCGTAAATACTTTAGCGTTCTTCTTTGATACTTTCGGCGAAAATAAACAAGCGAATGAAATAGTGTTCTTGCGATTTACTCCTTCCTACTTTTCTATGCGGATTAGCGAATTGCTTGACCTTTTACAACTATCTCTATGCGACTTATTACTGACAACCCTCCCCACACTGTAGACTCCTCTGTTTTAAACTCTCGAAAACAGGGATACAAACTAGGCGGGACGGGGTACGAGATTCAACATCCTCCCCCGNTAGTGCTATTAAACTAAGTCCGATGCCTAGATATTCGCTTTAACCGATTGCGAAAAAGAACCGCAAGCTACTCAGTTCCGTAGCATCCAGACACGAATACTTACTTACGTAAAACATTTGGCACGAAAACAACACAAGAATTCTAAAAAATATCTGCAAATAAATTCTCGCAACGAATGAATGAATGACTGCTGAATTATACATTAATTAAGTTCTACGTGCGTATAGAAAGTCCCCACATCTACCCCTTACACCTCTAACGGATAAAGTTTCTTCAGCGGGAGTTTAATAGTTCTTACTTTTCCAGATGAATTAACAGTTATCAATTCTGCTCCTCGTGCGACACAGTCTTTTCCAATAATCAAGCGCGTAATTTTTCCAAGTGCCCACCTTTGTCTTGGGGCTTTGTCTTTATGAATGGTAACTATGTCCCCAACTTTCGCGATTCTTTTCACTGAACCCTTCCTCAATCTGTTATATTCTCTTAAAGCCGGTATGTACTCCTGCTTCCAGCGAGCGAAAAAGTGATCTAATATTGTATTTAAGTACTTAAGGCGTTTTGTTAGTAGTTTAGTGTCGGAATTCTCGACCTCCGAAAAAGCGCCAGGAGTTTCCAGCAATCTGCGACCCATTATTAAACAGGAAGGCGTGAGGGGCGGCTCCTCAATGTCATTAACTACGAACTTTAGAGGTCTAGAATTTAAGACACCCTTGGTTTCTATGAGCACAGTTTCCAATTCTTCATAACTAAGAAGAGCGTTTCCTAATGTTTTCCGCAAACAGCGTTTCGTTAATTTAACAAAGATTTCAAAAAATCCACCGTACCAACTAGGACATGGCAAATTAAATGTCCAAGATATGCCTCGATTCGAAACGTACCTCTGTACCATGCGATCAATGAATGTTTTCCCATTATCAGATTGGATGCGTACTGGTAATCCACGACGGCTAGTTAATCTCTTCAAAGCGCGTATAAACGACGATGCCTGTAAATCAACGCATAATTCCAGATGAATGGCACGAGTACTGGCGCACGTAAATAAGGCAATATAACATTTATAAGTTTCCTTCGTTTGCGAATAAATGCCTTTCACGTACAACGGTCCTGTCAAGTATACAGCAAAGTTAGGAAACCCAACGTCATCTGATACTCGAAATTCGGGTAGGGGCGGGGGGGCATCAGGCGCGTCGAAGTTTTTCCCCATGAAACGTTTGCAATGAGAGCATTTCGATAATATGGATTTTAATGTTTGTCTTCCTTTACAAATCCAGTATTCCATTCTGATCTGGCTTAGAGTGTCGTTAGTACCATTATGTTTGACTGCGTGGTGATATTTTCAAACACATTTTTCTCACCTTTGTCACCTAATCCGCCGTTGTCCTTAATGGGTAGCGGTCCTGCAGGGCGCCCAGTTCAATCAGTGCATGCCATCTATCTCTGTTCTCCGTATCTTCCTCTTCTAGTCCCCATCTCCTCCTGTCATCTTGCACTGTGTCATACCATCTTTTCTTTGGCCTTCCTCTCTTTCTCCTTCCCTGTACTCTCATTCTCGCCACCATCCTGATGTCTTCCTCTCTATCTCTCCTTCGAACATGACCAAACCATTGGAGTCTTCTTCTCCTCATGCTCACAGAAATTGCTTCAAGCTTGGCCATTTCCCTTATGCTGTCATTCGTTACATGATCTTCCCACCTGATGTTGTGTATATGTCTCATCATTCTCATTTCAGTAGCATTGATTCTGTTTTCTTGTTTTTGTGTTATTGGCCAGAGTTCATTTCCATAGTGTAGTGTAGTTCTAATCGCAGTCTTGTGCAATAAAACCTTGAGGCGGGTTGGGATCTTCTTGTCACACAAAACTCCTGTTAGTTCCCTCCATCTATTCCATAACCTCTTAGATACTTCTTTCGCAAACCCTCCCTGTTGGTCAATCGTTGTTCCGAGATACTTAAAAGCCGATGTAGTTGGAAGCTCCATTTGGATTTCTTCATCATACTTCTTCATCCTAGTCTTAGTGGTGCTGCCCAATGGTGGAAGATGTTCTGTCTTAGCTCGGCTAACTTTTAATCCAGCATCTTCTAGGCACCCTCTCCAGTTCTCCAGCCTCTCCTCCATCCTATCCGAAGATTCATCGCAGAGTACTATGTCATCAGCAAATAGCATTGCCCATGGCGTTTCCTCTTCAATTTCTTCAGTGATGACATCCAAGACTAGTATGAAGAGAAAGGGGCTGAGTGCTGATCCCTGATGGAGTCCCACATCTATCTTCATTCCGTCTGTCTCTCCTACAGTCGTTACTACTGATGTTTCACACTCATAGTACATGTCTTGGATAACCCTGACATACTCCTCCACTATTCCTCTCTTCCTGAGACAGTACCAGATTAGATCTCTGGGTACCGTGTCATATGGTTTCTCAAGATCGACGAAAACCATATGCAAGTCCAACTAATTCGGTAAAATGATGTCTTCGCTGTAGAAGCACGGGATACTTCGCGGTAAAAGGTACGTGAGCGTTTTCTAATTTACCACCAACCCGGTAAACTCCCTGTCCGTCCTTAACAATACGCAAGTGTCTTGGTTTCGGCGAACGTTTTATCAGTATCAAACTAATTTTGAATTTCTCGATGCCAAAGCGTTTTTGCCTCCTTACTATCGCCAGAATCAATTATACCTCCTTTGTTATCATTAGAAAGTTTGCCTCGTACTAGTTTCGTAAACCTTAAAATAACGGCGGTAACATGGAGGAGCTTATGGTAGTCGCTGTACTTCTCAAAAGAAATAAGCGCGGAAAGATTCAAATTTCGATTTTCCATAGAAACTTTCAGCGCGGATTGCTCTATTGTCTCCTCTTGAATGGCTAAAGCGATTTGAGCATGTGGTTGTCAACAATTCGTGCACAACGACACCCCCTCGAAGCGGGGTCAGAAAGGTTAACAGTCGTAGGGCAATATCCCCACTTTTCCTTTACGATCAGAGCTCGAATTTCGGTAGCTCGGTTTTGGATAAATTGCTTATGAACGTTTGAATCGTGTTTAATCCACCAAAGTGCAATTTGCGAATCAGACCAACAAAACACACGAGTGATTTGAATAGTTTTCATTAGCGCTTTATTCACCGACGTAACAAGCCTGGCTAGAAGTAATGTCGTCATTAATTCTAAGCGTGGAATAGTGTGAGCTTTTGATGGAGCAATTCTTGTTTTGGAAGCAATCAAACGCACGACAACGCGACTACCTGTTACAATGCGTAGATAAGCACAGGCTCCAAAGCTATTACACTGGCATCAGGAAAGCCGTGTATTTCAAGAAATTCAACATTGGCTTCATTAATTAAGCATCTATCTAATTCAATTTCCTGAACCACAACGATGCATGCAATATTTCTTAAAAGCGGGAGGCTATCTCGATAAGTAATTTGTCATCCCAACTTATTTTGCTCTTACAAATCTCTTGAAATAATTGTTTCAGAGGAACGATTATAGGCGCCAGTAAACCGTGCGGGTCATAAAATCACGCGATTGTACTGATAACGACTCGTTCATGTTATTGTCTCCTTCACAGCAACCTCGTTGTTGTTGAAGTTGTTTACTTTATTTTGAGTAGGCTGTTGCACTTGGCTTTTTCAGCTAATTTAGGCCTACTATGCATGCTGCGACCTCGTTGAACGAAGCGAAACTTATTAAACACTTGTCCTTGTCTTTATCTCATGGAATACCCAATACTTTCAGATTCTTATTGTCACGAACAACATGATTAGGTACTTGCTTTGTATTCTCAAAGGATAGTACATTCTCGTTCTCAGAAACGTCTTGATTAAGCTTATACGTTTGTTCTTCTTTTTCAATTATATCTAAAAGGCCTGCCTTGTTCATTGCGAATTTGCGAAAATTAAAGCCTCCAAAAGGAAATGTTTTTTCAATTGTTCATACATTTCAAATCTCTCATTCTCAGTTTGAAACGAAGATGTGAAATCGTCAACGTAAATAGAAGAAACAACAGTATCAGCAAAAATACGATCAGAGTCTACTGTCGATTCTAAATGATGACGAATCGTCGCGTTTGAAATATAAGGCGAGCAAGTTAAACCAAATACCAATAAAGTGAAGCGCATGGTAATAATATCAAGATTTTCAGTGCTGCTATCTTTTACCCATAAAAAACGTAAAAGATCGCGTTGTGTAGGGTTAATACAAATATTTAAAAATGCTTTTTCAATGTCAATGATCAATGCAACCTTTTGAAGGTAATGTAACAATTGCATCTGATGACATACAGAGAATGATAGATAATGCAAGTCAGGAGGTGCTAAATCTCTCTGAGTGGATGAGAATTAATAAACTCAGTCCGAACCTTCAAAAAACCGAATTTATGATCCTCCCTGAGAGCCTGGTGCTTAATAACCATGATATAAAAGAGTAACGCAAACAAGGATTGATTGTTGATGAAAACCTTTCGTGGGAAGCACAATTCAACCGTACATTGGACAAAATTAACTTTGGGATTTGGGCCTTAAAGAGATTGAAAAGTATACTACCTCAGTCACAGCTTTCCATTGTCTATTATGCATTAGTTGAAAGTCAATTACGCTATGGTGATGTTGTTTGGGTAGTTTGTCGAGAACAAAACTGGCTGCCCTTCAGAGACTACAAACACGGGCTCTCAAAATAATCAGGAACGCCAAAATTAAAGATACTTGGTCATGTCCTGGGATGAATGTAGAAAACATAACTTGCTTTGATAGGAACGTTATTTCCTACAAAATCATACACAAACTTTGCCCTAATAGCTTCCTAGAAAAGTATAAACCAATATCTAGTTTCTCATCCTACAATACAAGAAATAGCCAAAATCTCCAAATCCCTAAACATAAGACTGAGCGCTATAAAAAGCTTTCATTACTCAGCTCTTAAGGAATGGAATAATATACCTAGAGACATACATGAGTTGCCAACAATAAATACTTTCAAAAGGCAACTGAAACTGTATATGAAGAGCAAAATATAACTAAACATAACCCCCTGGAAGAGCAGCTCCATGCTAAATAGGTTTTGTTGTTACTGTTCAATTTTAATAGCTACTTTTCGTTATAAATAACTTAGTTCATAGATTGTTTTTTCTTTTTTTCTGTAATTATGCTGAAGAGTTTTGTGTATGAAGCTTGAATATGAACTTGAATATGAATATGAAGGCGAAAACGAAGCAAGATATCAAACAAGATCGGCCAAAGATTTGTTTCAGGCTCTGAACAGTCTTTCATGCTTACTTCATTGTTTACCTTACAACTAGCGTCGTATACAATTCTTAGTTCGTAGTTTCACTTTTTTGACGTACAACCCCGCAATGCGGGATGTAATGTATCTTTGCTAAGGCTACCGGTTGATCACAATCCTCTTCAACAACTTCCACTACCTCTGACTCTATCTGTTCCTTTATAGCCTCATCATACAGTTCAAGAATCGTACAGTTCAAGAATCGTAGGGTTCTTGCGTAAACGAGAAATTTGCGAAATTAGTCTATTTTGCGATACTCCAAAGTTATGGGAAGAATAGTGTGACTGTCTTTAAATGGTAACGAAACATCGTATCTGTTTTCAACAAAGTCGATTTTGCCTTTCATCAAACTGTCTTGTACTAAACTTTCTGCTTGTTGTTCCTTAATTCCTAAAGTATCGTAATCTCAAAATCTATGCAACTGGCGATTTAAATTAGCATCAGTTTCATCTGCGAAAGTCGATTCCATCTTTAATACGTGAGAGATTATGATGTTCGATGAAAATTCCCTTGAACTATAAACAGTGATTGGACCACTTAACACATACCGGAAACGTGATAGCGTGGTAACAGGATCAATTCCTGTCTCCCCCCCCCCGAATTACAGAATCCAACATAAAAGACCAAAAGAAGTCGGCTCCAATCAACAAATGTATTTCAATATCTGAAACATCGCAATTCTGATCTGCTAAATGTAGATTTTGTAAATGGGGGTGCGTTTTTTGAGCAAACTGAATAACTTGATTTGACAGTGGACTGCATATAACATCAACAACATAAACAAATACATAAATAGTCATATTATCGTCTCCTCGAACAGCTAGTTGTACCAAATTGCATTTCTTTAAGGTACCCTTATCATTACCAAACTTTTTTATCAGTACTTTGTCCGTTCTAATCGTAGGGAGTTGAAGTTTATCGCGTAACACCCTAGTGATGTAAGTTTTCTGAGACCCAGAGTCTAAGATTAACCTTATTCTAGGCGTATTACTGGCATTATCTACTCTATGTACGATAGCTTGGGCGGTTTGCAACAACACTGAGTTTTTTTGGTAGGGTCATGAGAAATATAAAGATTCGTACTACGTCATTACCATTTGATTCACTAGGCGGCGGTGCAGCGCTGTTGGAATGCGTTTCGCGCGGTGAGTGCGTTACCTCATGAGCACGTATTCGAAAAGATGTTGAATTGCAAATAGACGAATGATGTCTACCACTGCAATGATAGCACTTTATGTTACCGTTGCAATTTCTTACAAAATGACCATCCTTCAAACATACGAAGCATCTTTTATTTTCTCTAAGAATATTTTTCCTCGTTCGCGGATCTGTCACAGCAGTACAGCTAGGTGAATAATGCATTTTGTCGCAAAACAAGTAATTTGGAATATTTCTTCGATCTTGGTTTTGGCTCCTATTTCTCCTATCTCTATTCACCATCAAAGTAGCTACTGTAGGTTGACATGGCATTGGTCGATGAAATTTCCCCTTTCCTTCTGTGGGCGGCACTTTTCCATCAACAGGTGCCAGAGTGCACTTCTCATGAAGCGATGATTCTTCACTCAGTTCTTTCAGCAGTGCTTCTAGACTCCATTCCTCTGTCATTTTCCTGCTCACAATTAATCGTAGCTCCTGCGGGATCTTGGACATGATGACTGGGGTGATAAATGTGCTATAGCCATTTTTATCAGCTCCAAAACTTTTAAAACTGCGTGCAGTGGCTTCTGTCTTATCATATAAATTTCTCAGTTTCCTTAGCTCTGTGTTCGATGCAATTTTCGGTAGTTCCATTAAAATTTCCATGTGTCGTAAGATAACTATCCGCTTATCCCCGAAGCGTCTTTCAAGTAAATCTACCGCTTCACCGTACGACGAATTTGTCAGCGGAAACCCAGATAATGTATCTGCGGCTATGCCGACGAGCGATTGTGTCAAATACTGCAGTTTATCAACATTTGCTAGCACGGCATTCTCGTGAATACTTGATCTAAAACTGTCCTAAAATGGCTGCCAATTGGTTGGTTCTCCATCAAATGGTACCAATTATAACTTTGGCAGCTTTACTTTTCCTACTATGTTCAAATTTGGCGCTGTGTTAGCGACTGTCGGAGGGGCTTGTATTGCGCAAAATGACTTCATAACAAAAATGACTTCATCAATTTCTTCAGCAAATTCTGCAGTTTCTAGCAATTCTTTCTTCATTGGTTCTTCATCATCGGCGATTTCGATAATTTCGTTAGTAAGTTTCTTGATCTCATCAAATCCTAGAGTAAGTGTACCCTTGACTGCTTCAAACTTTGGTTTGAGTTCACGCGTCACTGCGGTTCCATCTGCGGGTAATAAGTTCTTCGCTTTCATGATCGTTTGGCGAACAACCGACTTATGTCCACCTCGAGTTTTATTTGTCTTCTTTGCCATCTCTGTCATGATTCCCGGGTCACGGTACCATGTTAAATATTAAGCTAGGTAGGCCATGCGATTATAGTAAACAACACTATAACACTAGTAGGTTTTTCAATAAACTGTCGAAATCCAAATGAGTTATATAGACCCATAAGATGCTTGATATTGTTAATTAAGCTAGCATTCATGGATTTACTTGTTCTGCAACAGATATTGAATTCACAGTTTCTGTCCACCAACAGAATGATCTCTTTCCCCACTAATTCCAGAAATCGTAGAATATGCTCCAATTCATTAACTGTTTCAACAGTGTTAGGTGGAGGTCCATACCAGGGTATTATTATACAAGACTTTGCTTTCGGAGGCGTGATTTTTATACATAATAACTACAAAATCTGAAGTAGGAACGTCATTACGTTGAGCGCAATGCATTGTATTTCGGCAGTAGATACTGTGGTGCATATAGTAGATTTTTTGCTCCTATAATTTTTATGGACACTTTCGTTCTCCCAAGCACAGAGGCCAAGAAATAGCAGGCGTGTTGGGAGATGAGTAGATGTTTTTCTAGACGTGTGTGTGCTGGGTTCGTTGAGATAGAAGTATTTTTTTGTGTGTCTGTCCAGCGGTTTTTCTTTTTAAACTATCTAGTAAGCAAATCCTATTTGGGACAATACCAACTCCACCTCCATTACGATTACTATAAAACCTGGTAAATCTATACCCTTTAATTTCTAGGAGGTCATTAGAATAATTCTGGTCGATTTTTTTGTTTCATTTAGCGCAAGAATGTGTATGCCTTGCTCTTTCAGCAGTAGCTATCATGAAACATCCAAACAAATGGACACAGTGGTGGCTCGTGGTATTTTTCGCTGGGGGGCAAGTCTTTGAAAAACTGGGTGTGGTTGAAATCATCTTAGGTGGCCACACCCCAAAAATGACATTGGATAGCTTTACCTCCAGATAGTAAAATACACGTTTTCTTTTCAAATAAGAAATAAATTATCTGGCTTCAGCCTGAAAGTTTTAAAATATTTTGTTGAATGCAGCCTGAAATGCTTCTTAAATATAAAGACTTCTGGTGACAAAAAATAACCCAGCTTAGGCAATTTTGATTCAAGAAAAAGGATGTTCAAGTTTTTTGAAGCATGTAATGGATGCTAATTCCATTTTCTTTCTAGTTTTGTAAAACAATTACTTACAAAAACAACTCTTTAAAGTTATTGTTTGAAACCCAGCCTACCTGTTTCTTCACTTTTGCCTACTTTCAGCCTCATGTTTCTTATGGACATGTTTCTCGTAAAAATGAATGTAATCAGAAAAATGATAAGAGACTTTGTTGCTTAAATCTGCTTCAAAAATAACAACCATCAAGAGCTATTTTTTTCTCTTCTGCTGTTTAGAAAAATAATCAATTCAGGCAGATAATTTTTTTGTAAAACTATTTTGAAATTGAAAGTATTCATTCTATGAACACTAAATAATACAAAATTGTCCAGAATGATATATTTTTGTCCCAAAAATCCAAAGAGAATCTAGGTGATGTAAGCAGAAACTATCAAATATAATATGTTGGTTTGCAATTTTAAAAAATGCATAGAGGCTCTTGAGCTACTTAAAAAGAAATTTAGCTATTCTATTCTTGAGCTGGGCAGACATATCAATCACATTTTGCTTGAGGTCAATTGAGAGCNCACTTTTGCCTACTTTCAGCCTCATGTTTCTTATGGACATGTTTCTCGTAAAAATGAATGTAATCAGAAAAATGATAAGAGACTTTATTGCTTAAATCTGCTTCAAAAATAACAACCATCAAGAGCTATTTTTTTCTCTTCTGCTGTTTAGAAAAATAATCAATTCAGGCAGATAATTTTTTTGTAAAACTATTTTGAAATTGAAAGTATTCATTCTATGAACACTAAATAATACAAAATTGTCTAGAATGATATATTTTTGTCCCAAAAATCCAAAGAGAATCTAGGTGATGTAAGCAGAAACTATCAAATATAATATGTTGGTTTGCAATTTTAAAAAATGCATAGAGGCTCCTGAGCTACTTAAAAAGAAATTTAGCTATTCTATTCTTGAGCTGGGCAGACATATCAATCACATTTTGCTTGAGGTCAATTGAGAGCCAAAGCATTGAGTCGATCCTCAGACATTGTATTTCTCAAGAAAGTTTTAACTCTCTTTAGCAGTAGTGGCTTGTGACATTTTTTCATCAGGGGTAGGGGAAGTGTCCAAAAGTTGGGCATGGTCCAAATATTATGGTGAGCCACCCTCTAAATACTGCCATGACTTTTTCTGACCTAAAGTGGATAAAAAGGGTAGGGGAAGGAGGCATATTGCAATCATCTTGTCTCCTTAAGCATTCATTCTGAGGGTTGTGATGAATAAAAAATTAAAACCTATGCATCTTTCATTATAATACTTTAAAGAGAATGCTGTTCATGCAAGCAGATATTGGAAGTATCAAAGTTTTTTCTACCAATACTTTGATTTTCTTTCAATTTTAGAGGTCTTTGATTCAATAAATGAGGGACTTAGCTCTGATATTTCTAAATTGTGAAACACATCAATTACATTTTGGTTGAGGCCTGATCTAAAGCAATTTTGGCTAAATTACAAGTTAGACTGGATCTTACAAGTTGGGGGTAATGGAACTGCCTTATGCCATAGAGGAATTTGAATGTACAAAGAATCAAGGAAAAGAAATTATTCACAGTATTTTCTACACCTAAAAAACTTGAAAAGAATCACTCTCAAAAGGTGGTTGAACTAAGATATCCAATGAATTCAACCCTGAGAAATCTTGTTATAATACACCATCAAAAACTTCAATATCGCAGATATTTCCTCTCAAAGAATTCAAGCATAAATTAAGAATGCTATCCAAACAGCTAACCAACTTGATGGATATAGATATTACATCATCTTGTGGCATGCTGCAAACTAACTGAAACCGTTTAAAAACCTTCCAGACAAAATATTCCTGAACACTAAAATATTCTGAAAATGATGTGATAAATGAAATTTTTATCTGCAATTAGTCCCAACAAAGTTAAGTTAGAAAATCAAACGATGCACCCCCAAATTACAAACTTCGCCGTGAATTGCTGAGTACTGCCATCTAGAAAGCACCATAGAACTTGATGTAGTCAATCGCCATTGATTGCTTATGGGAACTGTCTTAATACAAGATCCTGTTGCAAGACCCGGGCTATTAGGGCCTAGATGCTTCTCATCCAATATTTATTTTAATGAAACAGGCGAAGAACTTTAACTACCTTCAACAACTCAGATTACAGTATTGACCAGTGAGTTCAGTGATCAGCAAGTATTACTGAAGATTGCGAGTAGTTTAACTGAGATCTTTCGCGCTAGTATGCTAGGAGAGAACGTCCCTTGTATGTTTACAATTCAGAGCTGTTGTGGTCGTTGTTGTTGTTGTTGTCCCGGAGAGGGCAAAATGTTTCTTGCCCAAATTTCGTCAATTTCAGCCAATCGGCTACTTCTTGTTTCGGCAGTGCGTTTTTTATCCTTGCTATTGCGCATGTCAGGTAGCCAATTCCAAGGGCAGACTCTAGTTTGGCCAGACAATGACATCAGTTTTTAAATGCTTACGTACGAGGCTCAATGGGCTCAAGCCAACTCAATAAGTAATCAAATCTCGCGCCCCTAAATGCCTGGTGAAACATGCTAGGATATAACATTTTACATTTTTCTCACTGTTATAGCTTAATTGCACGGTGTTTTCTTTTTATTTATTTTTCGGTGGGGGCATTGCCCATAATGCTCTTTAGCACGAGTGGCCACTGAGTATACAGTAGCAAAACCATAGTCACAAGAATACACTAGTCTGGAAGCGAACAATAGCCTATTCTTTTAACTTCACAATGTTGGTTAAGCAACAACAACAATCTGAGAGTGCATTTCACAGAATTTGGGCTGTTAACTTTACTGAACAATTTTTTCAATTAGTGTTTTTGATCAAAATAGGCCGTGAGAATTTTTTCGGAATTTTCGATGAAAATGGCTTGAAACAAGATACTGGACTTTTTGATCAAACAAGAGACATTGAAACTGATGTAGCTTTATTTTGTGGCCGTTTGCTTTCAACCATTGAGTCAATGATGGCCTAAATAAACCTACTCTTCATTTTGCACTCGCACCTCAGTCACAGTCTTACAATCGTTCTTTTAGCAGTTTCATCAACGAAACTTTATGACAAAGCGCAGTGCTTTTACCTTTTCTAGTAGTAAGTTGCAGAAGAAGTGGAAAACTCTGACTGATTGTCTCTGTACATAAACGCAAATCATCCTGTCTCTTGATATCAGAAGTCATTTCATGCGAAATCTGACATTCATCAGCAGCAACTTTGTATTGCAATAAGGAAAGCTGCTCAAAAACTTGAAATAAATGACGTTTTTCAGATTATCTGCAAAGTACGTACAATAGGTTTGATAGATTAGGGGAGGCATGTCAGATCTCTTTGGGAGAGTTCAACCATGCTTCTCGGCCAATTTTTAGCAAAATTAATGCATCAATTTAGCAAGAAAATTATTTCTCAAATTTGCACTTAATGAAACAAATTTGTTGCAGATAGAGTGAGTAAACATTTTCTCTAACATATCTCTGTGGAAATTCCGATTTTGGTTAGTGTTGCTGCAATAATTGTCAAGGTATCAATTTACAGATGAGCCCCAAGCATTGACTGGCATTAACATCGGAGAACTTTGGAAGTTCAGCACCATTGAAAGCAAAATTATGCGCATTGGTGTTTGTGCTTCCTTAGAGTTGAGTAAAAGTTCCAACTTTTCTATTTTTCAGCTTAAATCACTTATTCATTGTTGGCAGGTAACATTATTTTGCAAAATATTTCAAGGTGAACTACAAAAGAAAACAATAACTGCCAAAGAAGTAGTCATTGCGAATTGGAGGAAAGCAAAACATTCATTAGGAAGCTTAACAAACTACTGACCTATATAGGAGTTACAAGATTAATTTTGTATTTTAACAAATTTTGTATTGGTCTGTATTCATTGTGTTTCATAGCATACAGACTTGATTGAAATCAACATTGCTGCCTAAGAAATAGTTTGGGGATTGACATAATGAAACCATATCCAAACTGAACTCTTCTAACTCTA
>OLMO02000262.1:18117096-18132588 GCA_900291935.2 Cassiopea xamachana
CATACTCTGATGAGTATCGGACGAAAAAAGCTTTTAGTATGTGAAAAGAATGTTTCCCCTTTTTCGTATCATGAAACATCCAAACAAGCGGACAGTAGCTAAACTGGGAAACAACGATAAGCCAGTCCCTGACGGTTCGCCACTGGTATGCCTTCTATGACCTAAACCTGAAACTGGCCCACCTTTAAAAAAGTCGGACAGCCCTGTTCTATAATAATATTTCTGAAACGTTCCTTCCAGGTAACGATGAACGGAGATGAAACAATTGTCCCGAAGCATAATGACTCAGAGTATTGCGAGCTGCGGAGGCGAATCACATTGGTTAAAAGAAAACTAGGAGGGTTGGGCTTTCTCATTCATCGGAATTTCAACGCAGTTCCAGCAATTTCCAACGTTGTTAAAGGAGGGGAAGCAGAAGCAAGAGGAGTTCAAGTTGGCTATGTTATAGAAACAGGGGGACTATCATATAACCAGATCGTCGATAAACTTGCAAGAGCAACGGTTGGAAAACCAATTACAATAAGCTTTAGAATTATTGTTACAGAGGAAGCCAGTGCAAGGGCTGAAAATATGGAAGTAGCTCATGTGAGAAGTGTAGAGAATGGCACAAGCAAAATCCCAACAGATGGAGTTACTATGAATGGACAGCAGACAAACGGAGAGCATTCATTATCAGAGGTTGAATGCAACCAAGGAAAACATGAAAAGAAGTTTGTCAAGTTGCAGAACTGGATCAACAACTCAGAAATGATCGACACATTGCATACAAGAACAGAAGTAAGTGATTATCTACAAAATGTTATATTTGCGTAGAATTGAAGATGTAATACTCTCGTTAATTACTTCCCCCTCGAGGAGTACCTCTTTTAGGGGAGGGGGTGGCTGGACCTTCTTTTTACGGAAGAGGGTGGCTGGACCTTCTTTTTACGGAAGAGGGTGGCTCGATCTAAAGCAGTGGTTGTCAACTTTCTGCTGGAGTGGTACTCCAGGGAAACATCCCAATGGCTCGAGGAACCCCGGTTCAGATATCTGCAAAGGCGAATCAAAATTGCCGCCGATCATAGCATTTATGTAACTTCTGGGGAGCCCCTAGACTAGCGGTTTTCCGAAAAACACTTTTTACTGGAGCGGAACGCCATGGAAACATTCCAGTGGCTCTAGGACCCCAGTTCAAATGTCTGCACAGGAGGAGAATTAAAAGCACTGTTGATCATAGCATTTGTGTTTCTTCTTACGGAACCCCTAGACTATGCTGGTGGAGCCCTAGGGTTACACGGAACCCTGGCTGAAACCCACTGACCTAAACTGTACTTGCGGAACCCTAGATTGTATTGGCGGAGCCCTAGACAGTACTGGTGGATTCCGGTGAAGCGTTGCCGAAAACCACTGATAAAAGGAATGAGAGAGAAGAAAAATAATGCATTCCAGCATCAAATAATGGAAATGAAGAAACTTGTCACTGAATTGCACAACTACCTTGGAATAACAACAAACCGCAATATCTACTTAGGTGTATTTTTATGTTAATTTCACATTGTCTGCATTTTCATTTTGGCATAGACAGAATCTTATTGTCTTGCTTCAAAAGTGGAAAACGCTATTGACTACTTCATTATTCCTTTCATTTCATTTGTGATTCTTTAGACATGATATCTCTCAAATGCTGAGATCTGTTTTNTCCAGGGGAAAATGCTGAAAACTCACACAGAAAATTTATAATAATATTTTCGATCTTATTGATGAATGAGAAATTACATTACAATGGTAGAACTCGCTTATAAAAGTAATCAACAGCAGGGATGGTGCCAAGGGAGGAGAAGGAGAGCTATAGCTCCGCATGGGAACATGCTAGCCAGGGGTGATTTCTAAAAATTTTAACAAGGGGGACTCTAGGTGCAATGTCAGAAAATGGGTGTGGCCCATTTGCAGCCACACCCGTAGTTTTGAAGATGGAGATATAATAATCTCTCAATAGCCATTTAGTAGTGAGGAAATCCATCTTAGGAATACCGTACAAAACATTGGAAGCAAGATCAATGCGCTTTCAAAAGCTAGATTGATACAGAAATTTGGAGGGCTGAGCCCCCTCAATATGAACAATAATTTTAACAAGGGCGGCTCCGCCCCTTGAGCCCCTAGAAATCACCCCTGATGCTAGCCCCCTGACGGAAGGTGAAAAGTAATGTTTTCGGAGATTTTTAGCATTTATCGTACCCTGAAAACCATATCTTAGCCCCCTCGTCGTAAGAGTCAGCCCCCGTTGAAAAATTCCTGGCGCCACCCCCGATCTATAGGTTCGACTATTCGACTATTCGAGCAGCTACAACAAAATAGAACAAAGAAGACAAATAGAAAGTAAAGAAATGAGGTAGGAAATCGTCGTAGAAATAAAAACGGGAACAATCCTGGATTGCTGCTATTCTAACCATACTATGTTGGAATAACAGTAGCCCTGGTGTTTAAACAATTGTGATGATATATCGTACCCAGAGGGTCTCTAATACTATTCATCGTGTAGGTAACAAACGCAAAGAATGAAATTCATACACGGTGATGTCAATATTTCACTCACTGACTAAACAGTTCATGCTTAATAATTATATGTCTATCAACGTGATATGACCACAAGGTGATCAATATTCTACAGCTGGATTGTTCCAATCCACTTGGGTCAATATTCTACACCTGGAAGTTTTCATTTTACGACAAAAAAGTTATACGTAGTTCGGATGGCAATAGTGGTGATCTTTCGAATTATGACTTAAAAATTCAACTTGACAATTTCTTTCTACTCTACAAGCAGAGGAGGATCGAAGGGGACGGAGGCCATGCCCTCCCAAGCGGCAATACTTCCTAAAGCAAACAATAGTGTTAAGAACTTCTCACATGAAGAATACAATAAAGGTCCCCCCGAAGTCCAGCTCTGGAGCGAATTCCAAACCATGCCCCCCGTATCAAAGGCAAAAGTGAATGTTTTTATGCATTTCATGCCTGGATCATAGAAATGCATAGGAATTCCCAGCTAATGTCATTTGCTGTTGACTGGCAACACATGGCTCGATTAATTGGCTCCTGCTGGGACTTTGCCTATTTTCAACAAAACTAATAACGCCACTTCAATAAGACATTTCATTTGCACAGTAGACAATCCACTCAAGAATAATTTTCCATGCCGCACTCCAGAATGGACCTTTGAACGTTCTCGTAATTGAGCAATCTTTGTAAAGATTTCTAGTCCCACAGGGAGAACAAAGCGAGCTTGCAATGTCAACAGCAATTGACGTCGAATAGCATTTGTCAAAAAAGCAGCAAAACAGCCGCAAATTTCTTTTGTGTATACTAAGGGCGAATATGCACGCAAGCCTTAAGCCCTATTCACACGATACCGGATTCATTATCACCTTGGATTCTTGAACTAATACGTTTTCAAATTTTCGTCTGTTCACACGATATCGGATTCACTTTCCTCCACTGTTCACACGAACACACTCCTCTTCGTATCGTGTTGCTGCTGGTTTTGTATGAAAGAGCTTTTTGTAGCAATGATGACAGCTTGAGGAATGTTGAAATGTTGTGACTTCGAAAAACAAAGCCGTCTGCATGTCAGAGAAAGCTTCCGGAGTGATAATGCATCAGATTCATCTGTTCACACGAGCACTAATGTAATCCGATGCATTTGGTAATCCGGTGTACCCCACTTTCACAGCGTAGTGATTTGACTCCGGAAAAGAGGTGCCGAGAGACACGGATTCCATCGGAGCCGTGTGAACAAAAGGGCTACCTGAGGCAAATATTAATACACTATGCAGCGTATCCGGTGTCTTGTGAGCAGGCCTTTAAAATGTCCTTAAAAGATGCAGTGCTGCACTGGAGGTTGTGAATTCCTGACAGTCTATCCTTATTTCGTCCATCACATTTGCAGATCTTTCCATTTTCTACCGCTATTTTCACAGAAATTGCTCTCAGGAAATCAAGAGTATTATTCCTGATCCAGTGAGGCGTGTTCGAACCACCACAAGCTCTACCTATTCGCACCCTTTCCAAGTGACACTACCTAATCCACGAACTCTATCTCACAAATCATCTTTCATTCCTAGAACTTCTCAACTGTGGAACTCGTTGCCACCCACTACTTTCCCTGGATCCTACAATTTGTCATCTTTTAACTCTAACATCAACAAACTTGATCTTATCTCCCTATCTACTTAAACTTCCCCTCATTTTCTCAGTTTTTCCTTTGTCGGGGCTTTGTTATAGGCCCTACGGCCTTTTCCCAACATTACTTACTAAAAAAAACAAGAAAAAAATGTTAGCATCACAAGTCCATGCTTCTGAACAGAGATGGCGGATGACGTAATGAGAAGCATGGAAGTGCTCCATGTCAGAAGCCAATTCTAATTCTTGATGATAGACTTTAGTGGGAAAACAATGCTGCCTTAAAATCAGGGAAGCTGGATTGCTGCCCTTATTTAAATTGGCTGGTCCTTTTCATCCTTAAGCCTGTTTTCCACTATGCAAAATATGTCGCGCGATGCGAAATTTTTCAACGTTACGCTGCTCAAAGGGATTGAGATACGCATTTGTAACTTCGAAAAATTTCGTATCGCGCGAAAGATGTCGCCTAGTGGAAAACAGGCTTTACGTGTGGAAAGGATAAGGTAGAACTCGCAAATTGGACCATATACACGTGCAACCAAAGTGCTAATTGCCTTCATATTTAGAAAATTGTCCTCATTTTCCTCCTTCATATTGGCCCTAATCTATTTGACACTAATCTGTTCTTATGGAGTTCATGGCATTGTTCCAGACCAATATGATCATTTGGTCCAATATGACTCCAGCTTCATATTATTCCTGCCCTAGCCATATTGGGTCAGGGCCGGACTAGTATTTTCTTTGCGTGCCATATCAGAGTCTGACGTTGGGGACCATGTTCCTAAAACCATTTCTGTCTTGTGCTAGCCGTAGTATTTCCATTGACTTCGTTCCTGCCGCCGTCGCCAGACCTTGAAGAAAATCATGTCTCTGTCTTCCTCTACTCCTTCATCCCTCCACTCTGCCTTCTAGACTCAGCTTTTCAATCGACTTTTCTCTAATAATGTACACGACGACATACCCAGGACGTCGGACTAGTAGTATATGCTCCTGAAATATCGGTCTTGAATCATATTGGTCTGGAAGGTTTAACGAGTTCGAGGCTTCATAAAAGTAAGTACTTGCTACCCAAGGTGCATTCCATGCAGTCTGACCCGAAGATCTCCGGCGTGGAGTTAGCTTTTCTGTCGGCGTGGCAGCGTGGATACAGATTCAACTATACTCTTCAGTGTACTGGCGTAATAAAATTCAAACCTCGACGCACGGTTCCTTTGATCTTTGTGCCTCATGTGTACGCCAACCTTCTTTTTTTTAATTAATTTTTTATAATGATATCCCTTCACCATACTTATAAACATAAACTTAATTACATACAATTAAGCAAAATTAAAATAACAAAGAAATAAAGTCGCTGATCTTACAGGGAGTCGTTCTTTTGAGGGTGCATATATCAATTTTCATTGCTCATCAAATGTCTTCTGAAATGGCTTTTATTACAAACTTAGCGATGACAGTTCTCTTATATTATTTGGAATACCATTCCAGGCCCTAATACCAGCATATTGAAATCATTTCTTGGAGAATTCAAGCTTTACTTTTGGAATATGCAGATCTTTATCATTTCTAGTATGTTAATTAGATAAAGATGATCTAAATTGGAACATATCAGGCTTTCATGGCATAGCTTATTGAGAATCTTATAGACTAAAACAGATCAATCAAAGCGAATAGGCTTCTCAGCATTTAGCCATTTTTTAGGCCACGGGTCCTTAACTCTTGCACTTGCGACAATTGATAGAGCCCTATTTTGCAAACATAGTGTCGCGGGAAGACTATCGTCAACCGAACTTGTAGTTAAATGTACGTGTATATATATATATATATATATATATATATATATATATATATATATATATATATATATATATATATATATATATATATATATATATATATATATATATATATTTATATTTATATATGATAGACTTCCCCATAATACAAGGATCAACATCGCATAGTTTGGATTGGGGAAGAACATTCTTAAGCTTTTTTAAATATTATAAACCTCCTGCTAGCTTTCCCGTCAATGACTATCGATTCTTCAATTTTAGCCCTTCGTCAACAATGACACCTAAGGATTTGACTTTCCCTGTACGTTTTATTTCGCTATCATTAAACTAAATTTCGCTATCAAAAACAGACTTCGTTCGAGCAAACTTTGCCGAAACATAGGAGTTTATCAGCAATAGAAAGTTGACGCACACTATTGAAATTCGGCAAATGTGCCGACAAGCGAAATACTGGGGGTCTGTGGCACCTCCCTCACCTCTAATGGCTACATCCCTGGTAGTGCATGATTCCTGATTTGTAGGCACAGATCTTTGATAGACAACAATTTCCTACTTTCAGTTTTGACTTCTACATCTTTGCACGCGTGTTACAATTGATTTTGCACGCGTGTTATAATTGATTTTGCACGCGTCTTAAGGGGCCACGCTCAACATTGTGCCCAGGGCCCCAACAAAAATAAACCCAGCCCTGTAATGACCAAAAATACTTAATCGTCTTAGGCCAAAAAGAAATGTTGTGATGAGGAATTACACCCTTCCCAGTTTGATTATATGCTTTTTTATAGGGAACCACTTCACGAGGAGCCTACTTTTAGACAGCCGGAATATTTAAGGAACTTATACTACCAACGGAAAAGAACTTAAGGAACTTCTCAAATTGAAAAATGTTTATAACTGCAAATAATCAAGAATTGGGAAGCCGGTCCCATTCATTTGCAGCCAAACCTCACATAGATATATTCATAAAACTTCATTCCTACCTTATTTGTGCTTTTAGTCTTGTGTTCTTGGTAAAAATTGAAAATTAAATTCATTTTTTTGATGTTTACTTACTTTTGTATCGCTTTTATAGCACTATATGTACAGTGAAAATTAAGGAACTATAAAGGAACTAGTAACTACCAATTTTAGTACTAGAATTTGATAAAAAGACGTAAAAACATAAGGACGTTTCAGAACTAGGCCTTGAGCTAGGTTCCTCAAAAAAGCATGTACGTATTACCACATCAAATTGTTTTCACTGGAGAGTTATATTGGACCAAAGGGCCATTTTGGTCCGGAACGGGACCTATATAAACTAACGGCTTAAGCTTGCACGTCTGCTTGTTTTGTTGATAAGTAAGTGAATTAACATCTTGGTTCACAGCAGGGCCACACTAATGATTTTGGGGCCCCTGGGTGCACTGATGTTGTGAGCCACTCCCACGCAGTAGGGTGGCTACTCATATTCTGCAATGAATTTCTGGCAGTTTTCTAGTTTTCTAAGACTTCCTAGGCATCTGCTAGGAATTTTCTAGGAGAACCTGGTTATTTCTTCAGGCTACTGCAGTTATGTTTAGCATAATTATTTTTTACAAACAGCATGAGCCATTCCAATTGAACGAGGGGCTAGCATAGTGGAGCAGTAGTATAACACTACTAGCTGCCACATAGATTAGAAAAAATTTTTTGGAACCGCTCCCAATAAAGTTTTCATTCATTCATTCATTTCACATTTTTAAGGAGGGTGGTCCTTCAGTAATAACTGATTTTCAAGGGGCCCTCCATCTACACTACACTTTCATAGTTAGCAAAAACATAATAATTACAAAGTATAAAGCCTAATTACAATGTATAAAAAGTCTAATTACAAACCTTGAAATAACGTGATATACAATTGAAAACAGTTGTGATAATCTGTAAATGCACTGACACAGGCTAAATTAGGCACTTCAAGGCTTTAATTGACGTAGTTTGTTTGGTCTCAGTTGAAAGGCCATTCCAACATTTTGCACCTCTGAATGAAAAACAGTTTTCTCCGTTACCAGAGCTTCTTAAAGGCAGCCTTAAATCAGTATTTGTATTTCGAAGACTGCGTGTGGCATTAACGGTGTTTTTAGTAAAAAATGTCGCAAATGTTCTAATCTACGTGGCAGCTAGGCGGGGTTATACTATTGCTCCACTAAAAGACAAAAACTGTGTTCCATTGGGGGTAAGTAGATCAGCTATAAAATTTCAACTGTATTTCGAAGAATCCAGGTATTTCCAGGCTAGTAGGACAACCATTACATTCATCATTGATCTAGTGTTCCTTCGACCTTTCAATCATATATATTTCGCAGAATAGATAATAGGTCAAGGGTGAAAAATGATGATTTAAATATGTTGTACCATTCTTGGATGTCAGTGAAAAGTTCAGCTTTCCCTGATATTTCCCTGAAATTGCAGAAGAGGACCTAATTTTCCTGACAATTCCGTGACATTTTGATGATAAAGAAGCAGAAGAGGAAGAAAGAATGGGCTCTGAGGCGCAGCCCTAGAAAATTTAAGAACCACGCCCTTTTTAGGATCAAAGAGAGGGCTATATTTAAAGCATACTATTCAACACCGTGCATTGTATTTACTAGGCAATACTTTAAAATACAATGGCAATAAAAATACAAATAAAATACAATAAAATAAAAATTCCGGAGGGTGAACAGAAAAAACTTAAAGTTTAATGGTAAAAAGTCAACGACTATGGAAAAACTTGCCAATTAGTAGCTTCAATATTTTAGACAGAACTTAGTTTTTTGCCGACATTATCTTCTAAAGTTGCAGAAATAATATGTAAAGGCTAAAGCGTCTGTTGGGGCTTTTCATACACTTTGCACGCTTTACCGACCCCTTCACAGGGCTCTTTTCTCTTTCATTCATTCATTAACTATTCACACGCAGCTGACACACATAACGTATGAGTAGTGGTTGTGATATGCAATAATATCGTTGTTTACTATATGTTTCATTCAAGTATAGCCTTACATTAGTCATGTTTACGTTAAAGAGTTGCTTTTCCAAGTTTTTTATTAACCAAATTAACGTAAATTCCGTACCCTGTTGTTTTTAATTTTGCTTGATAGTAATTCATAGATACGGTGTAAGTTACATATAAAAAGGAGAGAGTGAAGATTGAGGGGAAGATTCGAATAGATATAGAAAAAATAAATCAGATTGGATAGGAATCAAGAGAGAGACAGAATTAGAGAGAGAGATGGTAACGTTAGCAGTATAAGCTTCAAGTAGACAGCTTTAGAGATATATTTTCATGAAGAGTGATGACTGGATACAAAACTTAGTGTCTTTCTAAGAGTTCTCTTGGCACTTTAACAGCTAAATCCCTGAATCAGCAGATAGTCGGCGTGGGGACGTTGAAAAGGTCCTACAGCTTCAGCGAGATATGAAATTGTGAATTGTGAATTTTTTTCTGTAGATACTGCTATTTGACTTCAGAGCTAGATTGTACCGACATTTCTCAACATTAAATAGCGATTTGGACCGGTTGCTAACTTGTTGGGGTTTGACACACCATAGTTAATCACTCTTTGGTGTGGAAGTTTCTTTTGATTCTAGTAAATTACTAAGCAATTTCTAGCTCACCATCTTTTCTTCTTCGTCTTGCTCATGCATCCTTCTATGCTTTTAACAACTATTGTTTTCAGAAATTCCTTGAGGAAAGGCAGAACGATCCGCGGCAAATTTAGACTGACAGAAAACGCGTTCTAAAACCCTTTCTAATGCAGGTTTTTAGTTACTGAGTTAAAAATTGAGATCATTTACACTGATACGACCTGTTATACCATTTCTTTAATTGTGCTATGCACTAAACAATACCTTCTGCGGTAATCAGACTTTTGGGGTTAGATTACCGTGCTCCTACTATGAATTACTGTCAGGCATCAAACCATGTTTTGGCGCCCCTCTGCATCATTTGGCCCCATTCTTTCATCCTCTGCCCTTTCTTTATCATCAAAATTTCACGGAATTGTCAGGAATATATGGCCCTTGTCTGCAATTTCAGGGAAATATCAGGGAAAGCTGAACCTTTTCACTGACATCCAAGAATGGTATAGAATACTTCAGTCATCATTTTTCACCCTTGACCCATTATCTATTCTGCGAAATATATATGGTTGAAAGGTCGAAGGAGCCTGACACGAGTTCCAAAGTGGCCCCCTGATCACGTACAAGGGCTAGCAAAATTATTATCTGCGCTATTTACAACATCAAGTGTTGTCATAAGCCCCCAAGCCCCACACCGCTTATAAATAGCCTGGAAACACTGCTAAGAACTTTAGAACGAATAAAGATTATGGATAACAGAAATACCTTACTAGTCTGTAGTAATGGTCATCTGGAGGGGACTCATTTTCAAGGTGCCCACATTGGAGGGCCTGTCCCCTTCGATCAGAACTGTTTCATGCGCCCTTGAATACGCCTTTGTCACGAAAGACGTTAATATATGGTATGACATCGAAATAGTGTCTTTGGTCCCCTTTGGATCAATCTCGTACCCCCTGTCCTTTTCTTGTGCAGGCGTCTCTAACTGGGACACGTCTGCGTCGTTTACAGCGATACAATGGCTTACATTGCAAGGTGTAGAATGAGGCAAAAATAGGCAGTATCTTGTCTTAGTATCTTGAAGATAGTATTTAGTTACTGAAATCAGTATAGATGATGCCATGGAAGAAATGGTAGGGGGACTACCACTCCCTAAGACCCAAGTAGTAGCAAAACATTTTACTCCATTCTAGGAAGGCTTTTGCACGAAGAAAATATGTCAAGGGTCAATTATGCAGCCAGCTCTTCGTCCATATGGAAAGTTACGACCTAAAGATGAAATCAAGAAGGATGCTGTTGAGTTTCTCAAAGAATATTTCAAATCGATAAAAAAGTAAGAACACTATCCTTTTTAATATAAAATAGTAAAATCTATGAAAAAATAATAATTAATATAAAATAATTAATATCAAATAGCAGAATAAAGAACTGCGATCAATTATAGTTATAATTGCTCTCAAAGGAATGACACACCGGATGAAACAAATAGAATTGCAGCAGTCATGCGAGAAGTCGACGAACGAGGTACGTATGAACTCGATCTGAAGGAGCTCATCTTTGGTGCAAAAACTGCTTGGAGGAATTCTCTGCGATGCATTGGTCGAATCCAGTGGAACAAGCTGCAGGTAAACAGCACTTACTAGTTTCTATTTCACTACTAGTTGTTACTACAAACTTCCTTATACGTCCTTATTTTAATCACTTATTAATATGCACTCGTTTTCTGAAACTTCATAGTTTATTCATATATCTATATACAAATGTAAGCCTCACTATATTCAGGTAGCTTACAAGTGATCACTTGTGGTTTACAAAGCAAAACAGAAAAAGGTAATTGTAACAAATTGCTAGACTGCAAATAAGTCTGGATTTGTCCAATCTTGTCCTCTTCGGCAAAATATATAATAAGTGGACCTGATGGCGATGGTGAATATCTTTCTTTGTATGTAGGTCAGATGTCGGCCATCTATAGAAAGCTCTTTGAGTATAGCAGTGAAGAAAGTACCTCTAGTGTGCTTATAGAAAGGTTAACGAATTTAACGTTGTTGTAATGATGCTGAAGTGCCCTGGACAGGTCCTGATATTTCCTTTCTTTACGAGCTATGTTACTAGTGAGATTAGTTTCATAACCAATAGTAAGCTCCAGAATGTATAGACATTTATTATGGACTTCTAAGAATAGAAATAAAGCTAATAAGAATATTAAGGTTCAAAATCGCTGAAATTTAAGAATAATTTAAGAATAATGCGAGGTTCAAGCTTCATCAAGATAGAAGAATGTTTTTGCACCCTAGTTATAATGCTGTTTTCAGATGTACTTTTGCATTATCGATGCAAAATATAAACTCTTTCTTAGTTTTCATGATGTAGTAGAATATCAACAGAGATCGGAATATATTCCTAAAATGTTTAGGCAAGCCTGCACCTTGGCATTTTTAGAATAAGTTAAGCACAATTCTAAGCACAGAATCAGAAAAAGTTAAGAATATTGAGGCTTGGCAAAAAGTGAGGTTTTCTTATGAATGAAGAGTATATTTCCCAATTCTTCTGCATTTCCATTTCCAACCCTAGGATTCTCTTTTGTATCTCTTTAACTGTTCAGCATTTAAATCTTACGTTTTCTTCGTTTTTCTGTACTTTATTGAGGATGGCACTAGTGTCGAAATGTCTACTGGATCGTCCATTAATTGCTAGACTGTCTTTTACTAATTGTTTTCATAACATTGGCTTGTCATCTTGCTTCAATGGTTTTGACGATCAAATATCTCAATCAATATGGGCCTCTATTGTTCGTTCTCACCCAGGCGCGCCTCTAGGGGGTCCTGGGAGTCTAGACCTCTGCCCTGTTCAAAAATTCCCTTTTTTTAGTGGCCTCTCTATTCAAATAGGGCGTTTCCATTTTTTAGTGGCCTCTCTATCCATAAAACATAGAAAAGGCGTACTCTCAAAGATGTTCGTTCCCAGCCCCGTTCCACACTGTTTCCTTCACTTGTAATCTGCAAAACAGTATTCGAAGGTCGTATCTTTTTAAAAAAGTTTTGCTATGTCCTTTTCGTGGATTGGACCCAATGCGTAATTGCGCGCCTTTCCCTTTATTGAGATTTATAGTTAGGCCACATGGAGATGTGGCCACTATGGAGTATAATACGCATAAGTTCTGTGAAGTCCTTGCTTCCATCATTATTTAATTATCGACGTTTCTAGAAAGGACCAGAGGAACTTTTCCCTACAAGGATATCTATTCACACTGGAATTTTTATACCTATTGATCCTGTAGTAATGAATTTTTTTAATAAGGTGTTTGATGCTCGTGACGTCACCACAGCTCGTGGAATGTTTGACATGATATGCAAGCATATACGTTTTGGTACAAATCAAGGAAACATCAGGTATGTAGAAAGGCTCCTCCGCAGTTGAATATGAGCTGCACCTACAGAATTACTGCTAAGATACACGCTTTTTTTATATGAACGGTTTCTTCAGTCCAGTATTGAAACTTTCTTATAACGATTCCAGTATCAAAAGTTTCTTAAGGCTTTCTTAGCAAAAATTCTTTTAGTTCCAATGTTTGCGCATGCACATTAGTGGAAAGTGAAAAAGCACCATGCACACTTGAAATGATGATAATTCTTAGTAAGTAACAGAAGTTAAACTGTTAGAGGGCATTCAACGTTTCATACATAACATTTTTGCATAGATAATTCAAATTTCGAACATTTATACACTTCCAAGCTTTCTTATGTCTCAAAAATCCATTACTGAACATTCTTTACTTTTTGAGCAGCTGAGTACTACTTTCTATAAGCCACTTTCTCATAAGCAGAGGTGTGCCTAGACAATTTCCTATGGTAGGGACGTTCTGCAAAAGTTTTACGAACTAAACCTAAAAACAGGTCAAGGAAACATTGTATTAAATCTCCTACGTCGTGACCAACTTTTTTGTAGCTTTGTATGAATTCAGGGGGGTCACGGCCTCCTCAGAAGTACATCATTGCTGATAAGGTTTTTGAGGCATGTACCTGAGTTTGAAGCACTTGGCATTTCAAGAAAATTTTTTTTTATAGGCAGGTGTCAGAAAAAACCAACCTTGATCATGAACTAGATAGAAACAAGAGAGATGTGCCCCCTCACTTCTCACAAAGTTGTATGTTAAGTGCCCCTATTCAGCTTAAATAGCAAACAGTGTTAATCAATTTGAAGTTAACCGTTTATGGACCTACCTTTGAGGAGCTCCTGCAGAAGAGAGGTGAGCAGACAATACACATTAGAAATCTAATATAATTGCTTTTGGAGGTCTACAACTGTTTAGCCTCAAAATCCCTACTTTCTTTGGGTTCTCTTCGAAAGTAGGCCCACAATTTACAATCTTAGAGTAAAGGATCTCGTCCAACCACCAAGTACGAAAACAGCGAAGTACGGATTAAATTCACCTAAATTTAGAGGAAGCATGCTATGGAACACACTCCCCGACATGATTACATCTGCCAAAAATAACAAAGTTTTAAAACGGTATTAAAGAATTGGACGGGTTCCACTTGCTGTTGTTTGATTTGTAACTGAGCATTGTAAATAGGAAGTTCAGTTGGCCTATATTATTCCAGGATCAAACCTTTTCATTTGTTGAAACTAATGCATGACTTAAAGCAGGGCTAAACTAACCTGGGGCGAACCTAGGTTAGTTGTGTCCACAGTAGGAAAATCTAACCTGGGTTAGTTGAAATCTGGCGCGAACCTAGGTTAGTGTGGACACTGCTTTAGTGCTTAACTATTTCTTATCAGCCAACTTTAAATAAATGTATTATTATTATCGCACACCTCAAGCTTGTCAAATTATCCAGATATAGTATATGCCCGGATGGGAACTAATAAAAATTAGGCTAATAAGCAAAAGACACTAGGCCTTAATGTGGCTTATGACAACAGAATGCAATAGGATCGCTACCCATAACCTTATATGGCTAGGGGGTCCACTGAAGTAAAGACCTTTTTAGACGCTGTAGAGCAGGGGTATTTGCAAATTTAGGCGCCTCTTTTCTAGTTCTTAGTTTCTCTTCATGCAAGTCCTTGAAATAAAGTGCAAATGAAATCGTAGCACTCAGACGCCCTTCTATCACGACAACATTCAAAATATCTATGATTGCTTCTACATTTTTCAGATGTTACAAAAACAACTCCTTTTTATGAGATTGAGGACAAGAGATATGGATTGTAAATATGAAGACGTATCCTGCAATTGTTGTTTATGCTATACATCTACTAAAATCGATTCTTTACGACAGATCAAATGTTTCAGCTGTTTTGATTACACGATTTAAAATAAGAAACAGGTGTGCAAGAAACATGGTAGTAAATACACTGAAATTAAAGAAACTTTTCGAACTACAAGGGAAAAGCTAAGAAATTTATGACAAATAGCACATTGAAACAAATACCTGGTTCAACCTAAAGCTGTACCAACAGCGATATAGACTTGACATTTGTCAATTTCACGTCGTTGTTGGTTCAGATTTACAATGAACCAGGTAATGGTTTCAATGGGAAGGTACTAGGCGTGTATTAATAAAATAATCATGCACACCTGAGCTGCAGGGCTGCAGCCCCCCCACTATTTTGCTAGTGTATGGTGTCACACAGTAGATAGCCTTTCCTATCTAAGGTAAGGTGTACCTTGGAACTCAAAAAGGGAGTTTCCTTGCAAACTAAAGGCGTACTTGTAACCATTGTAAGAGGCTTCACCCCTAACCCCCACTACTACGCCCAATAGGAGCTTTCCACTTGTCCCCCTCACTTAAAAATACGCTCCAGCATCCCTGTTAATGTGTTTCCTGAGTTTTATAGTACTTTCCTTTTGTTCTTGTAGCATATATCTTCCAAATATGAATATTTGCCGCTATTCTGGATATTTTGTTTACAAAATAGCGACAATCACACTCCCTCTTAAAAAGGATAAAGAATTTGTTGCCAGACC
>OLMO02000262.1:18142196-18164852 GCA_900291935.2 Cassiopea xamachana
AAAATCGCTCATCAGCTAAGGTTTGTTGCTTGTTCAACCTCTCCAGAGCATTAGATAAGAAAGCTTCATTTGCAGTCCTCTTTATATCTTTTCCACGTCTCAATGAAAGGCTCCTAGTACATCCTCTCTTTTTGAAAACTTCGTCCATAAACTTTAGTAAAGACCTTTCACTATTTGCTCGATCTTCTTGGCTACTTTTTGACACTTCCTCGCATGTCAAAATAGATTCAGGGGTTGAGCACTCAACTACAGTTGGTCTGTCGATTAGGTTTTCACCTTCATTTATTCCCTGACAACGTTCTTCCCCTGGTTCTTGCTCTTGTGACTCTTCCACGTCTGTGAAACTGTTTCCACAGTCAGACTTACTGTCTGCATCACTACTTTCCATAACACTTGGTGGTTTCGTGATGGGCCTATCCCCCATTATTTCATCAACTTCCATAAAAAATTCAAACGACTTTCTGCTTCTTTCTGATAGGTTGTTATTGTCTTTGACCTTTTTGTACGATTGCTTTAACTGTTTAGTTTTTCACGAATCTGTGCACATAAACACTTATAACCGGCTTCTTCTGCCAGTCGAACGGCAATCTTCTGGAAAACATGCTTTCTCCGTGTACAGTTATCCAGCTGGTGCTGAATTTTTCATCGGCCCAAATACTGATTAGGCTCAGAACTTCTTCGTGAGTCCATGTTGATCCACGATCGGCGTTTGTGCTGGAATGCTCTATGATAAGTAGGTAAATAAGAAGTGGTTGCAAAACGTTGATCTCTCAAACAACATGGCAAATAATGGCGGAAAAATTGCTAGAGCCATGAGTGCACATGCAATTATGTTAAAACTAACCTAGGTTCGCCCCAGGTTGTGTCCACACTACATTTTAATATAACTAACCTGGGGCTAACTTAGGTCGAACCCACCTCCCAAACTGGGCTAAACTAGCCTGGGGTGAACCTAGGTTAGTTGTATCCACACTAGGAAAATCTAACCTGGGTTTGTTGAAATCTGGGGCGAACCTAGGTTAGTTTGTGTAGTGTGGACACTGCTTATGAGTTGGTCCTTTCGTAGACTAGAAATCGGATCATGGAGAATCGGAACATGGAAAATCGTGATAAATGCACGTCTGCAGTTCTAAAGTAGGCGACAAAAATATGGTATAATCGTATAATGTAGTATAGACTGACCCTCTTAACTCATTAAGATAGATATAAATATATCATGAATAAATCACTCTGTTGTTCTTGATTAGGGTGCAAAATCAGAATTTCGTGCAGTTGGGGAACTGGAACATTTATAGGATGCCATTGTAATGATAAAAAACATCGTTCAGCCCTCATTCTTGCAAGGAGTCTCTATAAGAATTAGGCTTGAGTCTATTTAGCATAGTTCTCCACTTCTTCTTCTTCTTGATTCTTCTTCTATTCAACATTTATCGATATCTTGTTGTGTGGATATGTGGGCAACATTATTAATCTTCTCGAAGATCATACTAATTATCTTCTTTTAGGTCAGCAATCACCATCTTTCCACAAAGAAGGGAAAACATGAAAGATTTTCGCATATGGAATTCTCAGTTTATCAGGTATGCTGGCTACAAACAGGCTGATGGGAGCATTATTGGTGATCCTTCAAGTGTTGAACTTACCCAGGTAACGAACGTGCGCAGTAGAACTTATCACATGAAGTAAATTAGAATTTTCACTAACAACTAAACAGCACTGTAGCCTTTCCAAATCTCGAGAGGTTTATGACATCAAAAACAATCAGGCATGAAATAAAGATATTGCGTTGGATTGTGCTCGTACTAATATTTTCACTGACAATATTCTGTAAAATTTTCTTCGTTTTCCTTCTCTTCATATGGGTAACTTAATGCTGTGCTATAGTACTGTTAAAAAATCTAACTGAGTATATTTTATTCCATACATGTGATTATTCTAGGTAGGAATACTTCTCATATCAGTCGATTTTCTAATAAATCAAAAACTTATTTGAAGATTTGTCAATCACTCGGCTGGAAAGGTGAAGGTGGCAGATTCGATGTTCTTCCACTTGTGCTTCAAGCAAGTGGCCAAGACCCTGAGTTGTTTGTCATACCGCCAGAGTTGATCATGGAAGTTGAGATAACTCATCCAAAGTAAGCAAATTGTTCATCTCGGCCAGTTAAGTTCAACTACTGCAAAATCCTTGCAGTAGAGAAAGCTGTAGTGAATAACGAGACTTGATAAACTCTCAGTAGGCAATTTGGATGAAGTTTATAGTTTGAAATGAAAAGTGGATAAAATTTATAGATTGTAGGGACAGGGTTCATACCCAATATGTCAGTCAAAATTCCCTGTCTATTTCCTGACGTTTCCTGACCGATAGTCAAATACAACTACTTTTCCCTGACCCCAATTTTACATATTTACGTATAAAAGTAGGTTAAGAAACTGAAGCCTAACAGATAGGTAATGTTTGCTATGGCACTATGCAAAGTGATAAAATTCACATTTACTGACAACAAATTGAACAGCCACTTTGCAAACAACCATGCAAAGAGATAGTGAAATAGTATGTGAACTAAATAATCTATTTTCCCTAACTTTCCCTGACTTGAATAAAAATTATACAAAATTCCCTGACTATTCCAGGTTTTCCCTGACTTTTCATAAAAATGGCCTATTTCCCAGTGATTTTAGGTTCAGTATGAACCCTCTGGGAGATATCACTACGGTTTTAGAAAATTCCGTTACCGGGTAAGGTGCTTTGTGGCTGAGATTTTTGCCTCAAAATCAGGCAAGATCTATATATCTTTATATCTTTTTGCTTCCTTTCGAATTTTGCGTTGAAGTTTGAATTTTTTTATTATTAGCCTTTTTTGCACAAATTTTGTGCTTGAAGAACTGCAATATTCGACGAAAAGTTAACAAAAAAAACAAATGGAAAGGGCAATGGCAGTCTAGATATTCAAGAACGTCGAAACTGGGGGGAGTGTGGGGGAGTGGGGCACTTTGCATTAAATAGGATTTTTCTCTATATTTTACATTGTGTTGCAGAAGAAGGTACCATAATATGCCATCTTCCATTTGAAACCTTTAATGCTGGAAGCAACATGCAATGAAGAAACATGTCCGATATCAAAATCTAAACTAAAATTGCTTAGAAGAACTATTGCCAATTACCAATTGCCACATATATCTAAGTATTAATTTTTATGTTGATCTAGAAAGTGGTAACTGAAATGTAATTATTATTGTTGAGGTGATGTGCAAAATATGGCCCCAGTTGCCTTTTTATTCTGTTTCTTTCCTATCCACTCTTCGATAGATATCCGTGGTTTAAAGATCTAGGATTGAAATGGTACTGTTTGCCAGCTGTTTCAAGCTTGCTGTTTGATGTCGGAGGTGTAGAGTTTCCATGCGCTCCTTTTAATGGATGGTGAGTACCTAAAGCCAGTGATGTGCCGAGACACCTTCTGTTGAGGGGCGTTTCGACCAATTGACAAAGGTCCCAGAAAATACTGTTGTTACTAAAAAAAAGGTCCCAGAAAATACTGTTGCCAAATCTCTTCCAGCAAGGCTGCCCTTTGACCAACTTTCTTGCAATTTTGAAGATATAGGGGGAGGTGCGACGCCTCCACGCCCCCTAATCGGCACATCCTTGCCTAAAGCTGATGCTTTTAGTCTTCATAGGTCAGAAAGTTAAAATTTCAGCAACTAGGCATTGATAGTTACAGCTGATCGCTAGTAATGGTTGGACATAGACATCAATTGATAGATAAACTTTAACATTAGAACCTTGTATTTCCCTTACTATTTTACAAGAAATGCCAAAGTAGTTTTTCTTAAAATGAATTATCTAATATCATACTAAGCTTTTATTCAACTTGGGAATGAGCAAAGTGCATTTTGTCTATTTGATCTAAAAAACCACTTGTAATTAAAAATCTTATTCATTCACTTTAAAAACGCTATGATGAAAATCTCTAGGTACATGTCAACGGAAATTGGAGCGAGAAATTTTGGCGATGCAGCTAGGTATAATCTGTTGAAGGTGAGATCATCTATTCCGACTATACCATACAATGTATCTTAGGAAAATGCATAGTTCATCTCATAGCAGTTTGTAGCATTGAGAAAGTTTGAAACATCACAAAAGTCTAAGTTTGCAAGTTATGTTTTGGTTTACATTCCATCTGCTTCTCCATATACAGTTTCTCTACAAAAAATAGCCAGTGTTTGTTTAATATATCGCATGTACTCGTCAAATGGTAGCCATTAAGCACTGATCTTGCACATTTTTGGAGATAATGAACTGCATAGTTATATAACCTCTGTTTCTACAGTAAGTTTTCATTTCTAGCCAGTAGCGATGAAAATGGGCCTCAACACCCGTACAAATACATCACTTTGGAAAGATCAAGCATTGGTTGAATTGAACGTAGCAGTGCTTCACAGTTTCAACGTATGACTTCTTTGAAATTTCCATATTTATTATTAATAAATCAATTTCAAATATAGCAGATGAACTATATCACTTACAGGTAATGATATATATTACTATTGTTAAAATGATGACCTTGAGCATGGCTGAGGAACATCTAATAAGAACTTCGAGAAAATAAAGTCATTAACTGACTCCTCCAGTTTTGCTGTAGACATTGATATGTAGACCCTAGTTCTGCAAGATAAGTCTTAGTGATACATTCATTCAAAGTAGCTTCTTCTTCGTCTGAAACACTGTGAGGATAGATTGTTGATACCACTCAATCGCATACGATTGCTTCGTTTGGCTCCCAATATCTGAGCATACTGATTTTATACTCGAAGCACTAACTAGAGAGTGTCACTCACATACAGCCTCTTTTTCATCACAGAATAAGTAGTACTAGCTGGGATGTGGTTATGGTGGGGAGGGGATTAGGCTCCGCAATGTGTACGAAATTGCAAGAAATTTGGCCATGATGCATGAGCTTTGTCGTTCTTATGTCATAGAGTTTCTTGACTTTTTTGCAATTGGTCAAGTTTTTATAAAATGCCCCCGCCCCAGGAAAGGAAATTGCTTAAGCATATATCAAAGTACTACCAACATTAATGATAATAACACTAATGTCCTCTTCATTTTGCAAGGAGCAGAGTCCTTAATGAATGCATTTTCTTTAGGCAGCAAAAGCGACGATAGTAGATCACCATACCGCTTCGGAATCGTTTATGAAGCATCTTGATAATGAGGTTGGTACTTATCAGTCTTTGATCGTAGCTTTCAATATCAAAAAGCTTTGAAGATTCAGATCAACAGTGGATGTTTAACATATAGAGGAAAGCTTAATTAAAGATAACAGAAGCTCTGTACTTACATAGCAATTGATTATTAAGATCTATTTATAAGATGAAGTTTGCTGTCATAATTTTGCCTTGAGGGTAGCACTTTTTATCTATCATGAAAAATCGACTAAAACTAAGATACATAGCAGGCCCTATCTACAGCGGGAAAAGACACTAAGTCACCTAGTTTCCACTGCAGATAGGACGTACAATTTACAAACTGCACGTACAATTTACAAAACAGCAAATTTACAAAAGGGTAGCACTTTGTGCTCACGAAGCAGTTCTCCACAACGCAATCAAAAGCTCTAAAGCTCTCTGAGCCATAGGGATCAAATAAGTAGGCAAAAACACTAAATAATTATCATGCAATGAATTACACAAGTATTTTGAATATCTCTTTCTTTTTTCGATTGTCTTTTACTCCATATATCTTTTCAGCAAAAGCTCCGAGGAGGGTGCCCAGCTGATTGGGTCTGGATTGTTCCTCCATTATCTGGCAGTGCATGTCCAGTTTTTCATCAAGTGAGATTTACACTATTCAACGTTCAGGCAAAACTGTTTGCTTTATTTGATGCCATTCTGAGCCTAATGTGCATTGAATCCGAGCATCAGATCAAAACTTTTTTTAACTGCATCAATGTTGTATAGGCAGCTATTTGATGGAAATAAAGAGTAATTGCTTCAAAATCACTTTCCAATCTTGCACGTGATATTATCATAAATATTGAATCTTCTCTAGGAAATGCTGTCATACATAATAAAACCAATGTTTGACTACCAAGAAGACCCATTCAAGTACTTCCCGATTGATAAAGAGCAAAATGTAGGAAAGAAGCGATTTGGATTCAAGGAAGTAGCAAAGTGAGTAGATAAGCTTTACGAAAACACTCGTTTGATAAAAACTTGGAAATTGTTCATGAAATATGCTTACTTGCAAGAAATCTTTGCTTGAAATGATAGCTACCAAGTTCTGAAAGGCAGCCCATTTTAAGCTAGCCTCATATCCATACTCATTTGGTGCGCATAAAGGTAAGTTGCTCTTTATGTATCCCAATTACAACGTGGTCATTTTCTTACCAGACTGACACAAACATTTACTTCATGCAGGGCTGTGAAGCTTACAGCCAAGTTGATGGGTGAGGCGATGGCCAAGAGACAAAAAGCAATAATTCTGTATGCTACGGAAACTGGCAAGGCAGAGAACTATGCGCAGATTCTTGGAGATTTATTTTCTCACGCTTTTGATCCAAAAGTCATTTGCATGTCAGATTTCAATTTGCATGAGCTTGAGTATGAGCAGCTGGTTCTAATTGTTACGAGCACTTTTGGCAATGGTGAAGCACCAAGTAATGGAGAGGTAAATAAAGCCGCCAAGTGTATATAAGAAAAAGTCAATCAAAACCGAAAAATATCTAAGGAAATTTCACCACTGGGCCAAGCCTGTGTAATGGTGCGTTTCACTTGTAGCAGTGCTCGGCCGTTATGCCTGTGGATTACCACAGACATCAAGAGTGAATACCAAGAAACCATTTTCGCTATTATTTTTGAAAAAGCTACAGAAAGTTCAAAACTATTAGGCCAAGAATCTTAATTTTTTGCTTTTTCTACTGAGCCATGGAGAGGTTCTACTGGGCCATTGGCCACTCCTAAGTGATGCCCAAACAAAGATATCACCCCCTGATCTGTCAATCCTCACCTGCCTACTATTGCATCTCTATTGCTTGAAAGTTCCTTCGATGGGATACTACTTGGTAATACAGAATGTTTAAGTCACTCCAGTACCATTGAAATTTGAGGGTATTGGGGAACACACCAACACCATTGAATTCCCTTAAAAGAAGAAGCGTTTGAACACAGATGCCAATCAATATCTGTTATAGATTATCTCTCATTCTTGCTTTCTTCATTCATACCATAGAAATTTGGAGAAATGTTGTACAATTTGAAGCATCCACAAACAGAGTAAGTATCATTTTGGAGGTTAATGGACCACTAGGAATGAGTAGAGGGCAGTTCCACATTCAATTTTGTTTACTTAAATACCAGCGAGATTATTGACAGAACCTTTTTCTCTCATTTAGTTTCTCTGTGAGAGCCAAGATATGATATGGTATGCGTAAAAGCAGTTTCTAGATAATTGCTGAAAATATTAAGATAGTAAATGAAATCAATTGCCTAAATAGTATTTAAAGCTTGGAAGCATCTGAAGTGCAAACAATTATCACTTGCCATATTTTAAGTGCTTATTCGGAAATACCCCTCATTCTAAAAGATCTGAAGCATCTTGGCTTTTCTTAGGATTAGTGGCATTCACGTGTTTGGAAATATTAAGCCCTATTTTCACGAAGTCCCTTCCCTTATACCAAAGAGTTTCAAAATTTTAATATGGAAAATTTATGTAATTGATTTTTCGTTGCATTTGTCACAATATGCTTTCTGTAAATAGCAGCCCATGCCCGGAGATACGTGCGATGGCACGTGCGTGTTCCCACAAACCTGCAAAATCCCCAGTACTAACGAAAAATTGCCCGTGCCATTACCACTATCAACCGTAAAATCGTACATGTCAAATAGGAACTTCGTTATCGCAGCTGTAACATTGAATTTGTCACAATGTGCCTTCTTTACACAGTTAGATTATTGATGTTGAAGAATTCTCATGCAAGACGATTAATACAGATGGACTCAAGAAAATAGCTCCTTTTGTCATTAAAATCAAATAACATCCTTTTTGTCAGTCTCACTGTGACTACTACATCTTGCTTTGCAAAAGGTCTGAAAGTGCGGAGCCACGTCATCTTAGCAATATCCACATTCAGCAGTATGGTAGCAAAGGTCGCACTGAAGGAGATCAATCAGAACCGCTGGCCAATCTCAGGTTTGCATTCAATTTTTTGCTGCTAAAAAGCCTTTTCATTAAATTAACTCTTTATTCAATATTACTGGGGTTTCTTTCGGAAAGAGCTACTCTCAGTTAATCTTGCTCTGCCACCAGTTGGCTGACACAAGACTGTTGAACAGCTCACGCACAGGACAACTGTTTGAGCATGGCTGAATACTGTTGTGATTTTGAAACAACCTGGGCATTTGACATCCATGAAATAAGAGTTTGGTGACTGCACCAGTCTTTTTAGTTTGTGACTTTATAGAAAAAGAGGTTAATTGATACTTTGTACCTCAGTAGGACAAAGCTATTTTTGCACTAAATGCAGTTTATAGGTGATCGCTTTAGCTTTTGAAGGTGAGAAGCTTTTGAGAAAGAGTACACCCCTTTTTATAAGAAAACCATCATTTTGTCTGAACTTCAATTTTCTTAACTTTTCCTGAAATTGAGCATGAGATTTTCTTAAATTTTTCTTAACTTTTTCTGAAATAAACTGGCTAAAATGATTTACAATTTTGTTATTAATCTTCTATACTCAAATGTGAGTTCCATGTTTAATATTTTGAATGCAATAACGACGAATTATCGATTTTTGGCCAATAAAAACACTTAATTTTGCAAGTTGAGCCTCGTGGTTGTCTTAAGATTTTCTTAAGATTTTGGCCATTTGAGCCTCATTTTCATATGAACTTTTTGTTGTAAAAAATGCGTATGCTCTGCAGATCTTAAGTAGATTTTAGATCACCAATCTATTTTTGTCAGTGTAGACATCGCGTTCTTCTCTTCACAACTTAAAGGATAATGATATCTCTCAGCTACACATAATATTACTCTAGCAATATTAATCTGATCTTGTTGTAGATTTTCTGTATTTGGTCTTGGCTCAAGAGCGTACCCACATTTCTGCGCATTCGCACATTCTTGCAGAAACCTGATCGTGGGCCTTGGTGGAGAAGAGATTTTCCCAATTGGAGAGGGGGATGAGTTGTGTGGTCAAGAAGAGTCTTTCATGAGCTGGGCAAAGGATGTTTTTAAGGTTAAATTTGCTACAACGGTCTTGCCTTCTAATCATTATAGCAAAAATCTTTCTCAGTTATATACTGCTAGTCGATCATAAAAAAGATCTTGCTAGTCTGTCTAGTAAGAGGTGTGTTGATTTTCTAAATCTCTAATTTCATTTAAGCATCCTGGTAGTAAGTAAATGTTGCTGAGGTAGACCTTTCAGCTGTGGCTTCAAAGCCTCTGGAGCAAGGACGTAACTGGAGGACATGCACTAGGAATGGGGCAAAAACCTGCCAGTGCAAGCACTTTGTAGGGGCATAGCCTTATTTTCCTATGTAGCGATTCTATTTGGGGGGTAGAACCATGCAAAATGTTTCGTTTGGGGAAGCGTTGCTCCCCGTCTCCCCTGCTGGTACGTGCTTGCTTTGGAAAGAATATGTGCTATTATGAAAAAACTGTACTTGTTTCTGCAGGTGGCCTGCGAGACATTCTGCACGGAGTTCAAAGTGAATAAAGCGGTAGACAGCTTGGCAGTTTCCTCTAACTCGTGGAAAAAAGGAAAATTCAGATATTTTACTGAAGAGTCAACTGAAGCAGGCGATCATTTCAAAGGTATGAATTTTGCAAGGCTTCTGAAAACAGCAAAAATTGCAAAATTTGTATGTAGATTATCCATAATATTCTTTTATTAATTGCTCAAGAAAAGTTTGGTTAACAAAAGTATTTAAAATTTTCCCATTGAAATTCCAATTTGAATATCCGATTAAGAGGTATACATCAAGTGTTTTGAGATTCAAAAAAGAGTTCCTGCTAGCAAAGAGGCAAGGTAAAAGCGAACCACCAGCAAACGAAGTGTGCTTCTTCTAAGAGTTCATCATTGAAATACTCCAGGCAGTAGCCTAAGGGTTAGAGATGAATACAGAGGGTGTATCTTCTAGAGTTTTTTAAATTCTTCATGGTCTAGAAACTTTTCTGAAACAGATTTGAAAGAACAGATTATTTAGACGTAAGTGGAAAATCTGCCACTAATATTGGCTGAAACAAGGAATCATATAATATAGTAGTCATACCACAACAGAAATCTACCAGATGGGTATAAAAATTTTCTCAGAGCTATTCAAGGTAATCAATTAATGCAACCTATTTCCAGGTCTTGAAAAACTTCATAAAAAGAAGATAGCTGTTGCCAAAGTCATATCAAAGCAGAAACTCCAGCATCCTGATTCCAGGTAATTCTTCTTACAACACATCGAAATAACTGCGGGGCACTTGTTAGCACCGAAATTAACCAGTTCAGATAACATATCAAGAGAGAAGGTACAGTAATAGTGAAACAAGTGGCATCAAGCGTAGTAAAAAGCTCTGTGTTTTAGGAAGCTATTATTGGAAAGCACAAAGAAAAATTTTCATATATGAATATTTAGAGCAGAAGAGAATTTAGCCTTTTGATTTGCAGGAAATCGAAGATAATTTTTTTTCAAAAATGTGACCTACATTTTAAAACATTGAAAGGAAGATTTTCAGTACTGAAAATTTTTGTAGCAATGAATTTTTTTATTTGTCAATTTGTTTCTTAGTACAGTTTCGTGCAATCCTATAATTACTCATTTATATTTGTGGAACAAAATTAATGAAATCTTTTTCCTTTATATTGATCTTTTCACTATCATTCCAGTCGCTCAACAATTTTGCTGACCATGAGCATCAAAGACCAAGAAGATATGACGTACTCTCCCGGTGATCATCTGGCTATATTTCCAGAAAATAAATCAGGACTAGTGAACAAACTTATTAGCATGCTGGAAGAAGCACCAAGCCCAGATGCACCCATCAAAATGGAAATTTGCAAAGAAGTGTCAGGTGTGATAATCGCTTACTGCATTGAATTGAATTTGACATAATAGAGTTCATTAGTATGACGTCACGAAAATTCTACTTTTAGAATATTTAATTTTAGTTTTAAATTCTGAAAAAGTACTTAGAATTAGCTACTATTGACAAACTTCAGTCCTATTTTGAGTCTGGTTCCAAACGTTTAGAACCAGGAGAAAAATCCAGTGGTTTGCCATTTCCTTGTTCATTTAGCTTTAGTTCAGTAATCATAATCAATTAAATAGCACTAAATGAACAAGGAAATGTAGTAATGAACACAATTATGTTTGCAGTACACTAGTTACTGTAAATTTTATGAAAACAACAGTTGCACAAAAATTCAAAAATTTATTTGTTTCTATGACCTGTAATTTCGTGCCTTCTGCAATGCAAGCATTTATTGTCTTTGCATTACCCGGAAGGGTAAGATCAGCCTCAAAATGGGAATAGGGGTGCCATTAATCGACAAAAATATGATAAAGAATGGCTCTTTGAAATTCAAGAGAGATTCTTGGAGAGTATGCAATGAAGGATGCTGCATAAGATAAGCACGATAGTATTATTAATATATTTTGCAGTTAGGAAATCAATCTACTCTCAAGTGCCAAATAAACGTCCCCTCCCTTTGTTAATTTTTTAATTTCTTTCCAGCTTCCCGGACATTATTAGCATCCCCCCTTTTATCAATTTTAAAGAAAATGAAGATATAATTTTAATAGCTGTTCATTTTTTTCCTTTCTTTGTTAGTTCCATTCACGTCCACTTTTCGAGGCAAAACGGCGTGTTTCAAGTATCCGAGTCCGAAGTAGAAGGATGCTTCTGTATATATATTTTAGTTTTATGTCTTACGAGAACCTTTTTTGGCTCATTCCGTCGCTTCATAATCATTTTAAGCCGTTTTTCAAATTCTACCCACCTTTATTTTGGCCTCCGTCAATTAAAATTTGGAAATTTTTCCAATCCCTGCTAATCAGGACCCCCTGTTTATATGGAATTTGAGAGTAGGCATTCATGAGAAACAAACAGTTTTCTATGAACTATTGCATCATCATCAGATACAAAATTCATGTTCTATTACCAGTTCCATGTATTTCAGGACCGTTTGGGCCAATCAAAAAGTGGGAAACACTAACCCGATTGCCTTCTCCGTGCACCCTTCGAGAGGCGTTAACTCGATACTTGGACATCACCTCCCCACCTACACCACAATTCCTCACACAACTTGCAATGCTGGTGAGTTTTTACGATCGGTAGAGACAATTCCTTAAGAGATACTAGGCCTGTGATTGCTAGTAAATATATGAAGATGTTCTTTGTTGTTATTTTGATGAAATTTCCATACAGATAAGAAACCAAATCTCACAACACTTTACTGTTGCACTCGTTGGCATCGAATGGCCCGATTGAAGATTTTGGAATTGCAATACCCATTTCCATTTATTAAGCACCCCCAACTAAGCAATGTTGGAAAAATCCAACCCATGGTTTTACTAATCTAAAGATTTCAAAGTTTTAAAAGGGATTATTAAGTAAAACCCAGCGACTTTGTTAACGTAAATCAGTATTGACAACTAAGGAAATCAGAACAAACTATTTACCTTATACTTATACAATGCTAACAACTAATTGCAATAATTTTGAAATGCTTGGGCCCCCTTACTGCCTATTGAGCATTGACCCCAAACTATTAATAACTCCCCAATTTATGCTAACCCCCTTCTTTACTGTACCCTCTTCTATTCGGTGCCAAAGAGTGAGAATAAAATGTTTGTCAAATTGTCTGAAAATCTCTCAGAATACAGGAATCAGATAACTTACCAACCTGCCTTCCAATTTTTCTGATCTTCAGATTTTTTCAATAGGCAACAGATCCAGAAGAAAAAAAGAGATTGGAAGATCTTGGGAAGGTAAATTGATTGCTTAAGTCTAAACATCTTTCAATACCTGCATTCTTCTATTTTATTCTGGCTATAATTAAAAGAATTTTTCATTCTAGGGCTCAAGCACGTATGAAGATTGGAAATTTTACGGATTTCCAAATATTATTGAAGTGATTGAAGAATTTTCATCCCTCAAGATCGATGTTACGTTTATTCTGACACAGCTGCCCATTTTGCAGTCGGTAAGTATCAAAAAACAGGTGACTACATTGCTACTTACAGCAAAGGAAACGAAAATGTACCGTTGTACCTCACTTTATTTTGACTCTGAAAATATCCTTCGCTATTGGATAGATTTTTGATGAATAGTCAATTTAACTTTCGCATACAACGATGACTTATTGTCTCCTCCACAGCGTTATTATTCCATCTCGTCATCACCATTGTTGCATCCGGATCAGGTTCACATTACAGTTGCTGTTGTGAAGTACCAAACCCAAGGTAATTTATCTCATTACCACACATCATGAAGCTTCAACATTTTAGATTAATATATTGGTTATTTAGCTATGCCTTTTTGGGGGTATGATAGCGTCAAGATTACCTTCTCTTCCTGCCGATATGCAATATCCTGTAATATTGATGCGTATTTCACAGAGGCCACTTTCTTGTTGCAGGGGGAAAAGGACCTGAGCATTATGGAGTTTGTTCAACTTGGCTGGATTCCCTTAATGCAGGGGATGCAGTTCCTGTTCGCATTAGATCGTATGCTTTGCTTTTTTCTTCTGCATATTAAACATAAAAAAGTATACAAAACATTACTTTATTTCTACCTCCATACTATTCAATTTTGATTGTATAATGGAAGCATCTACTAGATCAAAAATGTCACTAATGATGCCAATCACATCTGAAAAATGCTTCAGCAAAAACACCAGCAAATTTCGAAATTCTTCCCTTTTTCATATCTGTGACTGTAGCTATCTTCAAAGTTCTCATCCACATTTAAAGCAAACATTTTCAACAGTGTTGAAAATCTTGTTCCATTTTTAACACCTCTAGCTCTTTACTATGAAATATTTCCCATGTTCAAAAATGGGAGCCCAACAGATCAGTTCGTTAAAAAACAGCCCAACAAAAAAGTTCTGCAAAATCTGTTTACATGCCAAAATAGGAATTCAAACTCTACAACAGCGGAATCATATTTGTTATGATTTGTCGATGATGCACTTGAAAGAAGTCTTTCTCTGAGTACTGCCTTTGGATTCTAACACTCTTAGCCTAGCTTAAGGTAACTAGAAATGCTAGCCTGTAACAACGCTCTTTGTAGTTAGGAGTTCTTGAAGGAATACATCAAGGAAACGTTTGAAAAATAGGTAGGAGTATGCATTGAATTCCTGGTTGCAGGATGTGTAGGGATTCACTTGAGTGAGTGCCTGTTTGTGTGCTGCTGTTTAAGATTACAGCTTGATTCGATACACTCTTTTGTATAAGAACATAGTTTGTAAGAGTATTCTGGCTCAAAATCGCTTAAATTAAGAATAATGCAAGACTCCAGTTTCATCAAGACTTAGAATTTTGTGTATTTGCGCTATAAAACGGCTTGTTGATTTACTTTTCACTGGCGATGCAACTATTCTGCTCCACTTTTATTTTGCTTTATGATAAGGTAGGACTGTAGTGAAAACTGAACTTGTTATTCCTCCTTGTGTGTACCAAACTTATTTTGAATGCTTAACACTCTTAATATTAACACAAGTTCTATTGTGTTAATATTAGTATTACAATGATCTACCAAATTAGTTTGTAGTTGTGTAAATTAGCGTAACGTTTAGTCTAGCTCGTCTTTGGTTGATTAAAGACTTTAAAAGGTCTTACTATGAAATTGATATTATGACAAGCACATCAATAAATATTTGAATATAATCCTTTGAATTTCTGGCGTAGTTACACCTTCGATATTTAAGAGTAATTTACGAATAATCCAAGGCTCAAAACCAAACATTTTAAGAATATGAGACTTAAAGAATTTGGATTTTCTTATAAAAAAGAGTGTTTATCGAGGCATTTTGAATAGCAGCTAATTCATCACATTGATCTGCAGCAAATGGTAAATATAGAAGTGCGATATATCAGTAGTGCTTACTATCAGTAGATCTTTGAGTATGTAGATCAAAATTTTCAATTATGTTTTTTTCAGTGCACCAAGCTTCCATCTTCCTGATGATCAATTCCTTCCTGTATTGATGATTGGGCCGGGGACTGGCATAGCTCCATTTAGGGCTTTTTGGCAGCATCGATTACATCAGCTGTCGAATGACAAAAAGAAGCAAGATCTCGGTCCATTGGAATTATATTTCGGATGCAGAACATCAACATTGGATTTCATCTATCAAGATGAGCTGAATAGCATGCAAAAGGAAGGTGTACTTGAAGGGCTACACATTGCTTTTTCAAGAGAACCAGGACAATCAAAGGTTTCTATTCCTAAGCAGATTAATATCTTACTATATATCCAATTTAGCTTTCTGAATTAGAATATTTGCTGTTAATTTCTTGCTTTGGAAGTGTTGTCTTCTAATGTTTCTGTAGATATGCTGCTAGTATATTGGGTAAACATTAGCTATGTTAATTGATATGTTTCAACCTCTGGAAGTTGGTACCAAATCTTAGCTCTTGCTTCACTCACGTAGCGAATTCACCCGTAATAAAAATTTTGCATTAAGGTATTTTAGATTTCTGTTCCTTAGATTCAATTTATGGGACTTTTTAAAAGTATCTGTCTTCTACCAGAACTGGAACATACTTGAGCTTACAGCATTCATAACGCAAACTTGCTTGTTATTTAACTGGTACATATATTAGTAGATGTTGGCAACAGTTCCAAAGCCTTAAAATGGTACTGGGTGATACAATCTCTGCACTATTCCACAATAGTTTGAGGTTTTTCTGCGCTATGGAGAGCACTAAATTATTCTTATATAGCAACTTTCCCTCAAAACTATTATCCAGAAATGCGATCGTCAACGTAAAGTTCACAGTCAATGACAGTCTTTTGTTGCTTCTCCAGCAATATGTCCAAGACCTACTAAAGCTGAATTATGAGCACGTGTGTGAGTTAATTCTCCTCAATGGGGGACATATTTATGTTTGCGGTGACGTTTCAATGGCAGCTGACGTCTCAAAGACGCTGCTCAATTTGTTTCAAGAATTTGCTGCATTGTCGGAGGTAGAAGCGCAGGAGCTTATGGCCATGCTGAGAGTAAGTTGTGCTTGACATGACTAGAGTACTAAAAACTGTACAGGGAGATGTAGGTGTGCCTACATCCACATGCTATATTGTTGGTTTAACAAGGGGAGCATTTTCAGAAATTGGAAAGTTGGCAGATATCACAACAAGTAATTTTATCGAATTTCACAAGCTGGCGTTAAAAGTTTACACTACTCGCTAAACTTCAAAGAGCTACCTTGTTACATTAAATATGTGGCATACAGTAGATAATGGGGCTTGAATGAACGAGTCACTAATTAACTTAATTTTTTACAAAACTTGTAAATTTGGTGACATTAATTAACGTAATTGAGCGAGTGCATTCCTACGAAGTAAGTTCTAGGTACTATCTCAATGCATTGCAATAGGGAACTCCAACGCGTTGTGGTAGTCCATTGAACTTGTTTCGTCAATCTTTGCTCTTGAACTTCTTTCAATCAGCTCTAAGTCATCCATATTTCCTCAACCAATTACCCTCATACATTTATTGTAATAAGGTATATCTCGAGAACAGTGCGCGATAATAACATGAAATTTTCATATTCTTAGTTTCTCAGGCTGTATAAGTGAATGCTAAAAAATGAGCAAAATTGTAGAAAGTTACATGGGGATAGTTCGTTAAAGTGACGTGGAATGGCCCAAAAAGCTATTTTATGTGATTTTAAGAGGTTGGTTTTGGATAGAAATCATTCTAGCTTCCCTTGCAATTCTTTTTCCAGTAAGATTCCCCCTCTTCTTATGGTATATTTTCCAACAAGCAATTAATTTAAAACTAAAAAAGCAATGAAAAAGCTACAATTAGAAAGAATCACTAAACTGAAGTAATCTATGTTGCAGTCATCAGGAAGATACCATGAAGACATATTTGGTGTCACACTGAGAACTGCAGAAGTAACTGACCGTGTACGCACCGCTGCTAAGAAGTAAGTTTGGTGTGGCTTCACTTTACAGTATGTTAGAGCTAGTTCATACGATGAGCCGTAGATGAGCCGAACCTATGCATTTAGCAATTTGAGTAGTTAAGTTCATCTTCGGTTCAGCATATGAAACCACAGAAAAGCATCGGCTCGAGCCGCAGTCACGCTGTTCATTGGTTCAACACTGGCTCGTCCCCTTTGGTCGCGCCATTTTTGAACTAATGCTATAATAGGTTCGGGTCATCTATGGCTCATCGTATGAACTAGTTCTAAGAGATAAATTTTCCATGGCACACTCAATATCATAAATACCGCTTCCTCAATTGTTTTGAGCTTCTTTTTGTAAACAACTCTTTCTGTGTCAAAAACCATTTATCCAAACATCACTAACTTACCAAATTATGCACACCAATTAAAATCTACGGGCTAGAGGAAACCAGGTTTCAATTCATCGTGCTGGCTTTGAATTATTGCATAACAGCTAACATTCGCCATAAATTTAACTTCGATTCAAGACCCTAGCCTTCCTCTTTTACTCTGCATGATATTTTCACATGGCGCTATAGTTGACCAAGTCTGATCATTTGGAAATGTTTCTAAAGGTGATCCTAAGCTTAGCAATAGTTCTTGGCAGCCTGTAGCTCTCCTTTTTATACCATCTTTTAAAGAAGATATTGTTTGTAGGGTTAGGTCATTTGCAAGCGGATCAATGGAAAGTGGAAAGGTAAATACGCATAAATATTCTGTTGGTACTACATAACTTAACCATAGCACGAAAAAGTATGTCTAGAAATCTTGCAGCTTTTTCGTGCTCTTCGTAAATACGCATCTGAAGAGAGGCGACCCGAACAATAGAAAACAACTAAATCCATTCTATACGACCTTCCATTTAGAGATTCAGTGCTATAGCATCATCTAGAGTGACATATTGAAGAATGAAGACTAATGAAGCAGTACTAGAGGCTATAAGAGAAACTGGATATGATTATTGAAGATAAAAGTGTCCCAAACCTTTCTTGGATTACTTCCAACATTGCTTCAAGGCTTTCTTTTGCCTTGTTTTGCAAATGTGTTCTTATCTCAAGCCCCAAAGCAACTGACATGATAATAGATCAGTAGCCAGTTTTTAACATGCCTAATCATTTAAAGCAAGAATTGTGACACAATAAACGATTCATCTTACATTGCCATGTTGATACAGATGGTGAATCTTTGGCGCATTCTCTTCTTGTAGATAGCGCAATGCAATTTCTACCATAGTATCATACTAGCTGTTTATCATGCTTTTAATTGTGGAACTGTAGTCTATCAATTATCATTCTGTGTATCTTTTTCTATAGGAAGCATCTATCAGAAAGTATTCGCTGTCTCTAATTCAAGGGGTAAGCCATAATGCAGAGCTCGTAAAGAAAATAATTTCCCTTACTTTTTCTGTTCTACAATTTTCTTTGGCAAATACACGTTCTTTTTTATAAGAAAACCATCATTTTACCTGAGCCTCAATTTTCTTAACCTTTCCCAAAATTGAGCATGAGATTTTCTAGAAATTTTCTTAACTCTTACTGAAGAAAAATGGCTAAAATGGGTTACACTTTCTTTGTTTGTAGTGTATACTCGAATTCGAATTCCATCTATAACATTTTGAATGTAATAATGATGTAATATCGACTTTTGGCCAACAAAAACACTTAATTTTGGAAATTAAACCTTGTTGTTTTCTTTAGATTTTAGTCATTTGAGCCTCACTTTCTCATAAACTTTTTCTTATTAAAGAAAGTGTGCGATGAATTTGCATACATTTTCCTCTAATTGACTCTTAAATAATACGTTTTTCCAGACTATGCAGCAAAAACATCTCGAATCGAAGTTGAATAAATCCAAAATATACATGTTTTAATGCCCTTGATATTTCAGCCTTTGGTAAGCTGAGTCCTGAACCTGGGGTGAGTGGCCAAACGGCCCAGCCAGTCCCATTAGCTTAACTGAAGTTAAGCATGGCTATGAAAAGTCAGATACTGGATTGGTGACCTTCAGATGAATGACCAAAAAAGCAGCTCACTCCGCCGTCCTTCGGAAGGGACGTTAAACTAGGGGTCCCATGCCTGAATGCGGCATGGATAGTAGGCCTAAATTGGCTGAAAAAGCTAGGTATAACAGCCTACTCAAAATAGAATAAACAACAACAACAATAACAACTAAGGCATCAAACGATTTAGGGAACACTGATAGAATGTTGAACGAGTATTTGACTTGGGATTCAGACGTGCTGTTAAAATCGTTTTGATAAGGACACAGGCCCACAAGAATTTGTGAGAATTTGAAATAAATTCCGCGATTTGGTGTGGCGAACACAGATTTTCCCAAACCATACAATAAGTTCCCTGATTTTCCCTGACTCCCGTCAACATGACAAAATTTTCCCCGACTGTACAAGTTCTGTATTGAACAAAGGTCTAACTCAACTTCCCACAATGAGTGAGAAATGCCTAATTTTCTTGCATATAATAACTCTTTAATGATGTTGTTTTTCAGCTTGCAAGGAAGGAGAGACCAGAAATGCTAAATCCATCAAGACAGAAGGAAATAGAGGAAAATGGAGGGAAACAAGAATCGATGTAAGATATTTGAAACATTAGAACGAGATAGATAGAAAGAAGTGTTCCTTATCGTCTTCACCATAGCTTTGTTACACTGTTTTCTTTCCGTCAAGTGTCCGTTCTCCAGAAAAATTCTCACGTTTCCAAAGAGGAGTTAAAGTAAATTCTTTCTTAGCTACCAAGAAATGGGTCAATCATTTAGTACGTACGCACGAAGAGGGGAGGGGGTCGAGCAAAAGCGCACGCCATGTGTATAAGGGGGGTGTAAACCTTTCTTTCGTTTACGGCAGGATTGTCAGAAAAACATAACACAACACTTATATTTCCAAACACTTATCTATGCAAAACCAATGCTCCTCATTACAAATCAATGCCACGGGTCTTTTACAAGCACCACGTGTAGGCCCTCCTAGCGTTAAACTTTTCTCAAAGTTGAACTCTAGTTAACCTTGTAGACTTTATGTCTGATTGAACAACTCCAACTCCTTCTCTAATGCTGGGTGCCAAATTTATACATCAGAGCGGAGTGCTAGGTGGTCCCCACACACAATACTTGCCTAACATTAATTCATCATGTGATTATTAAGTCTAATTACACAACAGTGATAACTAAACAAACTACAATAATGCTCATTAGCCTAACGAACGGAAATCTAATAAAGAACTAATTATAAATGACTAAATATTGCTGCAAGCGATGAACTATCTGCACGAAAAACTAAACTAAAAATGGAACCTAGAAGTAACCGTACTACAGGGGAGGTCGTTGACACGTACGTACGCAAAAAAGTATCTTTTTACATGTATTTTGTAATATTTTCATATGCAAGGCACTTTTGTTATAGTTTGCTGTCTTTGATGACGACTTTCATTACTGTTTTATAAAACATTTACTATGACTATTTTCCTGTCTCTCAAATGTCTTAAAGTCTTTTTCTCTATAGAATTATTGATTGGAAATTTAAAAACATTGCCGTTAGAATTGGGAGGATTCAAAGGGGTAGGAGTACGTACGCAATGGTGGGGGTCGTAACAAGCGTACATGTACGTGCGATGGAGGAGGGGGTCATACATTTATCCTTTCGGTGCGTACTTTATAATTGAATGACACCTTAAGCGCAATGAATTCTCCATATAACTAGGTAACTCTCTTTCTATAACCAGAAAAAAAAACAACAAAATGTGATATTGAAGTGCAGGACTAAGCGAACTGTCACGAAATTGGAAAATGTGAATAGCACGAATCCTATTTCCAAAACTTATGAAAATAATAAACTGAATAATCGCTTGATACAATTCCAATGCTACTGATATGGTCAAATTACAAATAATTACAAATGTAGATAATATGTAAGAGTATAAGTAAGATTAAATTGCAAGTGGAAAATTCACGAAAATAGTACTATGTTCATGAAATATTATAAGTTCAAATCATGTTTTGCAGAAATAAGTCATGTTTTTCACTTTCAGGTCAATGAACAATGGGAATACGCTGCAGATTCCAAGATAAATGGAAATCTTAATGGAAACTCATAAACAATCAATCCATAACTTTTTTCTGTGTGCGCCTTATTTTGCTTGGTGTAGCTGTAATAAGAGTTGAGTCTTTCAACTAGTGGACATCGCAAGCTGTTGAAGCATCATGCTTAATTTACAATACCATTTGCTACTGTCTCCTTTCTGTACAATGCTGCATCCCATAAGTATAATTCTAGACTTTGCTGAGGAAAGCAAGAACAGGGATGATGCCAGCGGGGGACTTGGAGGCTGTAGCCCCCAAAAATGTTGCTAGCCCCTCGTCGGCACCTACATTTTCTATACACAGTGGGCACTTCCGTGACCTTTTTCTGCCTTAGTCTTTTTAGGCAATACTATAGGCATTGTCTGCAAAGATTATTGGACACCGCTCACTGTCGGCACTTTGACGGCTCTAGCTACCCCCCCCCAGCAATTATTTTCTGGCGCCATCACTTAGCAAGAATGAAACAAAATGTTTTTCCAAAGAGCAAATAACGGCTATACCAGAATATGATTATGAAGCAAGAAAACTGCAGCGAATATGAAGCTAGATGTACTCTTTTAAACTAAACATATTTGATCAGAAAATTGAAAGGTGCTCAATGAGAAAAGAAATTTAACACTGCAGTATAAAGGCATGCAGAGAAATACGAGAATTAAAGGCTTCATGCGTCAACTGGCCATGGATAATATAAAAAAGTCCACAGGCATGGTACAAAGGTGACTATCAACATTTCCCCAAAACAGGCATTTTGACTTTTTATTGATATCGCCCTAAACATTAATTTCGGCTTACTTTTGGTACATCTAGTGGGTGCAAATGCAAGCAGATCCAATAGCGCTAATGGCAGAAATTAAAATTTTTATTCAAATTTGTGACAGAAGAGGGTTCAACTAGGTTTCAATACATGTTTCTTTTATAAGAAAACCATCATTTTGCTTGTGCTTCAATTTTCTTAACTTTTCCCCGAAATTGAGCCTGAGATTTTCTTCAATTTTTCTTACTTTTACTGAGGTAAACTGGCTAGAATGGTTTATATTTTCATTATTAATATTGTATACTTGAATTTGAATTCAATCTTTAACATTTTGAATGCAAGAACGACGAAATATTGATTTTCGGCCAACAAAAACACTAAATGTTGGAAATTGAGCCTCGTGATTTTCTTAAGATTTTCTTCAGATTTTGACTATTTGAGCCTCATTTTCTTATAAACTTCTTTCTTATAACAGAATACGTGTAGCCAAAAGCAAACCAAAAGACTGCAATGTGATGTTATGGGGAACTAGAAGACGAAAGCCCATGCAAATAACCCAAAAAAAATGGCACAAAGAGTAAGGACTAGCAATAAATAGAATGAAAAAATAATTGAGCCATTGTTTTCTATGAATGAAAGAATAATTCTTG
>OLMO02000262.1:18219222-18231949 GCA_900291935.2 Cassiopea xamachana
TAGATATCTTACTTTATCATAAAGCAAAATAAAAGTGGAGCAGAATAACAAATATTGTATCGATGGTGAAAAAGTTAATCTACAAAACAGTACTATAACTCAGATGCACAAAACCTCTAAGCTTTAATGAAATTTGAGTCTTGTATTATTCTTAAATTATTTAAATAGTCTGTTGATACTACAGAAATTTACCACAGCACGAAAAAGCGGCAACATAATTTTGACATACTGAAAGCTTTTTTCGTCCGACACTCATCAGAGTATGAAAACGTCGGACAATGACCTAAAGGTAAACCTAAATATATATCCAGATGCAGTTAATATATATTTAGGTTTACCTTTAGGTCATTATCCGACGTTTTCATACTCTGATGAGTGTCGGACGAAAAAAGCTTTCAGTATGTCAAAATTATGTTGCCGCTTTTTCGTGCTGTGGTAAATTTCTTAAATTATTCTTAAATGTCAGCGATTCTGAGCCAGAATATTCTTATAAACTTTGTTCTTAAGAAAATGTGTGTACTCGTCAATGAGTCTGTGGCCACCATCAGTGCTGATTTCTAAAAATTGTAACTTGGGAGAGGACTCTATAAGCAACGTCATGAAGTGGGTGTGGCCTAGTAGCAACCACGCCCTTAAATTTCAAAGATGCAGCTATGATAATTTAGTTTTATTATGATAAAAGATGACCAAATTAGAAAGATCTCAATAGCTGTGCAGTAGTGCGAAAGTTTTTACAGCAGTGCATTACAAGACACTTTAGAAGCAAGGTCAATACGCTTTGAAAAGCAAAGTCAATACAAATGTTTTTTTTGGGGAGCCGAATCCCTTTAATCCGGCCGAGTCCTTCCAAGAAGTTATCCCTAGCCGCCATATTTATATGTAGTGTGCATTCAAATCTATGTAGGTGTATATAGACTTGATTGTAAATCATTACCTGCCACTAACCCGCTGATGGCTGTAGTACTCATATGCTTAGTCTACAGCCACCTTATTCATGTACAATAATTTATTTGATTTTTTAATCAGTTGCTAAGTCGAATAATTGCAACTAGCTTCATATCTTTGTGTTTTAGCCGGCATTGCGGAAGGCTTCTTTGTGCTAAATGCTGCAACAAACAAATGCCAATACTGAAGTATGACCTTACCAAGCCAGTTCGAGTTTGTGAAGTTTGTTTTGACTTCCTTACATTAGGCGCTATGTAGATACAATAAAATATACTGTATTTATTAAATAAGTTCTATCGTTCTGCATATAATATGCTACTATTTTGCATTCAAAGAGCAAGTATGAAAGCAATGTGCAGGTTTACGTTATGGGCATTCTGTAGTAAAATTTTACTAATCCCAGTAGCTACACCTTATCATGTAGTAAAATTTTGTTAAGCAACAATTGTTTTCAAAAGGCACTCTTTTTTATAAGAATATCAAAGTTTTTCTTTTGCCTCAATAATCTCAATTTCTTTTATATTAATCCAAAGATTGCCTTTACATTTTTCTTAAATTTCAGCGATTTTGAGTCTCAATATTCTTGTAAACTTTATTCCTATAAAAGAGAGTGTATATGCAAAGGCATCTAAAAGCGTTTAATTTTTGTGGTACAATTGAGAGCACAAAAAGGTTTCCCAGAAGTGTATATTGTTGGCAGAGACAGAAAGAACTTTAAAATTGTATAGATGTCGGGCTTTTACTACTCAGATGTCTCCCAAGTAAAGTGGCCCTATGCTTTTTATGGAAAAGAGGCTACTTTTATTACTGTCAGATAACTGCATAGTCTGGATTGCTAGTACTTGAGGAATTACGTGGTCAGATAGCATCCTCAATTAGGAATCACTCCTCACCTGTAGCCAATAGTGCGTTCATAGCCTATTGTTTTTCTTCCATCACAGAAGTTGTTTTGTTCATTGTTTACGCTATGCTCTGAAATGTCAAGCACTTTTATAAACAATTTTCAGGTTTCTGTCCTTTTAAACGAATATGAAAACTACAGGCATTAAATTTTGCAAAGTTCATGCATGTTTTATTTCCTTCATGCAGAATTTTTTTAAGTTTTAATAGAATTACGTAGTAATTAGTGTATAATTGAATTCATTTGTATAGTTATATATATAGATACATTAATTAGTTTATTTTGCATCAATCAATTGCTTAGGCCATTTAAATTTCTTGTACTCTATTCCAAATCTGTTCTCTGCAGAAATTCTTTTATCCAGCTCTTCTTGCAGACAGGGTTGCTGTATATAACACAAACGGAAAAGGAGACAATTTCCCAAAAAATAGACACTTTTCCAATGATCGTACATTTTGTACATGATGCTCAATTCAATTGTGCAAAATTCAAAGTAAACTGCTCTTTCCTAATTTCAATAACTCAAGTCCACGTTTTTTACAAACATTTTTAAAGCAATATCTAACTTTTCGCTGAGGCTCAGTTTGCGTAATAAGTTATTATCTTTTGAGCCTTAGATGAATCTTCCGTTCCTGGGCAACGAAAGGTGTAAATTCACACGAAAATTGAAGGAAAAAATTGAATTTTAATAAATGTGCTAGCTGAATCATAAAAATAGTGCAAGAACAGAACGGAGCAATAATGTTGGCATCTACATTGTAGAACATTATCTAACAACAGCTCAAATAAGCCAAATTATATATTTAGATGAAACCTAGACCCTTGTATTATTTTTAAATTATTCCTAAACTTCAGCGAATTTGTGCCTAGATATTCCTATAGCCTACGCTCTTACACAAAGATGTATTTTTGCATTTTACAGTGACAAGAAACTTTTATTTGTAGATTGCTAGGAAATGCCCTCCCAAAAATTCGCCACACAGAAAACTCCCGCCAGACAATTCCCTCCTGGAGCTTTCCCACCTAGAAAATCTTCCACCCTGAATTCTTATGAATAGAATCATCTGGTGGCTCTTTTCTGGGTGGGAATTTTATGGGAGCGAATTTTCTGGAACTCTGTTTGTAGAATAGAATGACCATTCAAACAGAAGCCGCACCTTCCTGTTTCGCGTGGGCTTTTAATGAGCAAATTTTCATTAATGTAGCCACGATGCATCTACGTTCCTTCAGCCAATATTTTGAATTGAATATGATTTGGAAACAATCAAACGTAAAGTACTGTCATAGATTGACTTGATGTCTGGTTTCCTTTCTGTTACCACCCTCACTCACTTCCAATAAAACCCCAGTGATGAGAAGTCAAATTAGCTAATTAACAAATCAAATTTATTAATGAATTTAAAGTTACTTGTGGTCTCTGAGTTTTAATATAGACGATAAAACTCAGCGAGCTGATTAGGATAGACTAGGCAAAACAAACCATATTGGTTTGTGCTAGAGATAACGGGGAAGAAATGTTTTGTTATCAAATGAGAAATTATTATAGTAGGCTAATTAAATAGTATTTGTGAATTTCCTATTCCTGTTTTTTACGAATGTGAGGCACCTCAAAGTGATTTGGCTTCCTTAGAATGGCTTTAGAGATTTGATAAAAAAGGAAAGATTTTTTATGGCAATTGCTAACTACTTTAAGTGTTGTTATAATATCAGCCTCCCGCTTTGTTATAAGGAACCTAGCTCAAGGCCTAGTTCTAAAAGTTCCTAATTTTTGGACCTCTTTTTATCAAATTCTAGTACTAAACGTTCCTTAATAGTTCCTCAATTTTCACTCCACACATAGCGTCATAAAAGTACGGACACAAGGAAGCATCAAAATTCTAAATTTTGCTTTGAATTTTGGCTAGAACTCGAGACAAAGGCACAAATAAGGTAGGAAAGAAGTGTTATAAATGTATGGTGTGAGTTTTGGCTGTAAATGAATGGAAGCGGCTTCCAATTTCTTGATAATTTGCAGCTGTAAAAATATTTTCAAATTGGAAAGTTTCTTGGGCTTTTTCTGTTAGTTCTTCAAATATTTTGGCCGTCTACATGTAGGTTTCTTATAAAATGGTTTCTTATAAAAAAAGCTTGTACTGTTGATAGTTCCTGTTAGAGATCGAAGTAGTGGAAGTTGTATATTTTTATAAGAAACAGGAGAAACGGTGAGCTCGAAGAAAGGTGTGGCACTTCACCAGTGCAATTGTTGACTCGCAGCTTCAGATTTCCTGATAATATTTTGATATGAAATCAACATTATTTGTCTTCAAAATAATTTTCAGCATCATTTTCAGTTTGCGAAAGCTATGGAACCACTTATGACTTTAAGTGCAATTTGTCATCTCTCTCAAGTACCTATAATCACAAGTTCTTTACAAATATTCTTCCTTCATTCTGTAATTGCTACTTTTGTCCTCTAACTGGCTTCTACATTGAAATAAAAATTCAATGCAGACTCATTTATTAAAGTGCCACTTTTGCAATCCAATTGGTGATTGACCCTTTTTATGCAGTGCAAAAGACTGCCCTATTCAAGTCTCAATTGCTCCGTAATGGTATCAAATTGGATTTAAAATGGCCATCGCAGATTTTTAAGGCATGATCGAAACATTAGAGCTCACAGAATACATTGGAAACATGGGCGTAGGCAAGTTAAGTTTTTGGAGGGGTTGCAGCCCTAATTTGCAGGCAAAGAAAACTCTCAAACCAAATTTGCCGACAAAAGCTTTTCTGGTGTTCAAACATTGACTAGCACTATCGGTGTACTGCAAATTTGCCGAAAAGCTTAATGTTTGGGGGGTGCGGCACCCCCCACTTCCCTTATACATGCGCCCCTGATTGGAAACTTTATCTTGTGAGAGCCATGATTATTTGCTCAACCTCCGACCATAATNTTGCATGTATAGTTATTCCTAGCATCCAACCACAGTAATTAAAGCTCTGTCGAGATAATTTTTTACAGACCTATCAGCACATAATTACGAATGTCTGTGAATGCGTAGCTCATGGTGGCGTCAGATTGTAGGCCTCAAAATCTGCTACTTAACCTTTTGTGTACCATGTTGGTCCAGACGACAAAAAGTGTAACCACGAATACAGCTCAATTTCAAAAATCTGATGGCGAAACTAGAATATCAAATGCCAGAGGAATCTATTTTCATTTAACAAATTATTTATTTCCTGAAAAAAGAAATTGATGGTCATTTGCACAAACCCCATCTATTTATAGACGAAACCTCTGATATATAGTGTGACTCTGACGCAAATTCCATGTTTATACATTCAAGAACCAAAGTTGCAGAGACAGCTTTATCACTGATACCAACAGTATGCTGCTCAAGCATGGCCTAGTTATTGAAGTTTGGAAAATGTCAGATAATTTACATATCGTTCGTAGGCATTTGCCAAAGACGTCACCTCGATGTATTTAAAAGAATAGTTCGAGGAACCTTCAAGGCGAGGCCTAGTTACTTCCAAAAATCGCAAGAATAAAATTTAATGAGTTTTTGCTATTCTCATATCGGCGACTAATGACTTCTGCACTCTTTAAAAAAGGACGTCTAGATTGAGAACCATTTCATGTTCAGAATTAGACTAACTACGTTTCACGCGCAAATTCAAAGTTAGTATTATGTAGAACAAAACATTGTACAACTTTCTGTCCTAAAAATGTAAATTTTACCTCAAGGCTTGACATAAGCATCATGGCCTGGATAGCAAATCACACAAAGTAACGTGCCTAACAAAATCTTCGAGTAATTCACCGTCACTCTGCATCATCAAGTCAATGATATCATTGCATAAAGTTACAAGTGGCCATCTTGAAAACCATTTTCACATTTCCCACCGATATAAATCACGTGATAGACAAGAACTGCACATTCGTGAAAGTCCAGCCCACTTAAGAAAATGAGAATCTGATTGAAGTTGTAGCTTTTTTATCTAAAGTCTAGCTACTTATATGACAATATTTTAAAGTTTAAATAAACAGTATAACTATAAACATAACCTTACATGCTTAATTTCTTCTGTACTAAAGTTCTGGAAATAAAGAAGCACATACAAATTCAAGAATTCAACATTGCAAAATGCAGTAAAAGCATCAACTTGGTAAGGAACCAAATTGGTTCGATTTAGAGGTGAAGGATTGACATAATGATGCACCCATGAGAAATATTCTTCTTGCTATACTCAAAAAGACGAGGGCAAATTTAAGCTGGAAGCCACAATCGCCTCACTGACTCATAGAATATCACTAAAGAAATATTGTAAATTCGCGAATATAATCTCTGTGATTCAAGAGCTTTTGTAAGCATTTCTGGAGGGCTTTTGTAAACACAGAGACTCTATATTATTTCTGTCCATGTTCATTCATTATCTTCACTTGATACAACGAATCTGAAATGTAAGCCCTAAGCTTATACTCGGAATGATATTTGGGTTCGTCGTTGACAGGGGGCCTAAATTCGGGGGAGCTAATATTTGGGGGGTTTATATTCGGGATTTTACGGTATACCAGAAGTCAAATGCAACAGAATCACGAACGAGATATTAGGCTAATTAAACAATAAACTGCAAACGCTTTGTTTCATTATGTGTTCCATGCCAGAGATAAAGTCTACATGCTGGACTCATACACACACGCCCACCACACACAACACACCAAAGACAATTCATTAACTTCACTTATGACCGTTGGGGGGTCGCACGCATTGGGGCGCATTCAAAAGCGTCAAAATATCGCTTTTGGGCTCAAGGAATCTTCTTTGAAATAGGCCCCTATGTTAATAAAGAGCACTTTCCCTCTTTGAACTCAGGTGCAAACCTTCTGGTTTTGCACTATGTAAATGATATTATTTAGACTGATATCTAAGTTTTTACATGAAAATTTTAAACAAACTTTGTCTTTGTTTTGAATTTACGTGGTAAAGTTTTGCTCCTTCGCAGTTCTCCTGTTGAAAGATCGGAATCTTCATCGTTTTCTTCGTCATCCTCGATGCTTCCACTTCGGTGAATGCGATTGGTAATTTCGCTTTTTGCAGTCCCCGACTTCCTAACCGAATCATTATCATTCTTTGAATCTCGTAAGTAATGTTTACTTTTGAGCTTTCGCCTCAAAATGTCAGCAGCTAAACTCTCATCATGATGAAATAGCGACATCTCCGCGGTAAAATAACTAGGTTTCTTTTGATTTTCTGAAGTTGCCTTATTCGCCTGATCCAAAATTCGATCATTATGTCCGCTATCACTCGACAGATAGTCACTGTGGTGCATGGTTGCTGCCTCCTTTTCGTGTTTTGGCAGTGCCCTCTTTTGTCTAGGCGGGTAACGCATGCTGGTTGGAGGTACATATTTTTGAGCTGAACTTGGCCTAACTGGAGCTGTGTCTTCAACAACAGCAGTTTTCTGGTTGTTATGGCGTCTTCTTCCATCTGCCCAATCTTCAGCACTGATGTCTGTGTTTGCAGCTGTTTGGTACTTTTTCTCGAGAAATTCAATGTTCTTCTTTAGTTTCTCATTTTCAGCTATTAACTGTGAATTCACTTTCTCCTTTCTCATCGCCTCATTTTCCTCCCCTTCATAGGCAGACTCACTCGAACTATCCAACTCTTCAGAAGATCTTTCTCTACTCACATTTGCAATACCTCTGTTGATTATACCATTGTTTTTCTCAATAACATACTCGTGGTCACTCTCCAACTTAATAACCTCTTGATCAAGCTCTTTCAGCTTCTTCAAAATGGCGTCAGATTTGGCCTGGATAATTTTGTTATCTAATTCGCCATGCTTCTCTCCATTTTTCAAAGCCAAAACCTCGTCAAAAATGTTTGATATCTGATTTCGAACAACCAAAAGGTTACTGTTTAATTCATACATTTCATCTCGTAGTTTCTTTATTTCAGAAAGTTTTATTTTGGACATTGGACTTTGCACAACAGCAACAGTGTTTTTCTGTTCTTTTGACACCTTGAGCATCCCCTCAAGGTCTGAGACATCTCTCATCATTTCTGATTCTGCTTTCTGATATGCTCGCCTAAGCAGTTCAATATCCGCCCCGCCTTCTCTATCTAAAACCTCTCGTAATAAATAATTACCTTGAGCCATTGATTTATAATTCATGTCTCCTCCTAAGAAATCTCTCAAAAGCTTCAAATCTGCAGCTGTATTATCCATGGCATCTTGCCAATTTTCTTTCTGTTTCATTGCTTCTCTGTCTTTTTCAACTAGCTTATTCTGAACACCAACCAGTTCTTCTCTCAACTTTTGAAAATTCTCAACACATCGCTCTCTGTGCGCATCAAAATCTTGCTTGCTTTCATCTAACGCTTTCTTTAAACACATTTTCTCCATTTCAAGCCGTTTTACGAGCATGTTGCATGTCTCTATCTCTTCTCTTTGCTTCTCCTCAAATTTTCTTGATCTGCTCAATTCATTCTCTAAATTTTTTGACTTATTTATAACTCTGTCTCTCTCACCAATTTCTTCTCCTAATTTAATTTCCAGCTCTCTCACCTTTCTTCCTTTTTCTTTCATCTGCTCTCTAAATTCTTCTAGCTCCTTTTCAAGCTTTGAAACTTCACTACTTGCCTTCGACAGGTCCTTCAATGACCTATCTAGACTCTCTTCTGTGTCTTCCAGCGTGCACATTAAAGTATCATAACGGGTCTTTTCCTTCTGAAGGCCTCGGTTCAAATCTTCTACTCTTTTCCTTAAATCATCAGACTCATTTTGCACGCAATCCCGCTCCTCACGCAGTCTTTCTAAGTCCCCTAAGTTCGTTTCCTTCCATTCCTCCAATCGCACAAGCCTCTTCCTCAGATCTTCGTTCTCCTCCTCTTCGTGTTCAAGACTGACGCGTAAATTTTCGTTTTCCGATGAGAATCGTTCATTTTGTGCTTTCAAGTTCACCTCGGTTTCAGTCAACTCATCCAGCCTCTTATTCATATCCATCACCTCGAGCATACGGTCATGTTTGAAAATTTTCCATTGGCACTCGGAATTCTCATACATTTCTCGCAGTTCTATCTTTTCCTCTTTTTCCTTTTCTAAAGTATACTGTAGAATATTGTTTGTCTTGCTTAGGTTTATAATCTGCTGTTGGTAAGACTTCTCTTTTTTGCTTGCTTGATCCAAAGATTTCTTCACAGTTAGATGGATGTTGGTCATGTCTTGCAACCTGGAAAGAAGCAAGAATGTTTAAGTGGCAATTAGACTACTCTAAAACTACATGGTTCAATTATATCACAACACAACTTACAAAAACATGATCTTCCAGGGCCTATCTTAGAGTGGACCTGGCCACAATTTGCGGACTTGGAAATCTTGAATGTCGTCTTGGAAATATAAATATACCGTCAACATTCTCACTTTTATATGCTTCTTATTTCGCAGAAGTCATTCTGTGCCCTTGTCTGTATATTCTCTTTGAATATTTTGAGGACAGTACAACATCTGTTTTAATGTGGCATCCAATGAAAAAGGACTCCACATGAAATGTTTGATTATTTGAAGGGCGCAGTCCCCAGAAAGCTCAAGGAGGGTGTGATCAAGCTTTACCACAGCATAGTGTGGTCTTGGAATATAGGCCCTGTGGTCTTCTACGCTTAAAACAACGTGGTCAGNGTGCAAATGGCAAAAATTATCCGCTTTGTTGGTAACAGTCTCTAAATACTATTGAACTGAACAAACACAAACAAACACAAAAACAAACACACGTGAATTGGAACGATGCCTAGGTGGATCGAAATGCATTATAGAAATTTGAAGACAACAATGATACGCAATGGCACATTAGACTCAGGTTAGGGCGAGGACAACTCCTAAAGGCTGATTTCCATTCACCCATTTCTGGCGCGCGTGCGACTTTTTGCGATCGACATTTTGTGAACACATGGTGAATATCAAATTACACTTTAGCTACAACTACGGAAACGAGGGCTCTGAAATGTAGTCATTTGCTGCATAATAAGAATGCTTTGCAAGGGGGCAAAACAAACTCCCTGCTTGCTCAAACAGCTGTTATTGTCAGAGTGGCTAGTGGCTTTTGCTTGTGAAATATCGTAATTTTTCTTAAAGTAGATGTCAGAAACTAATTTCTCTGATAACTTCCCACCTACCTATCTTCCTTAATCACTATTTATATGATATTGGTTTCAAACCACATTATTCCTAGCCACACTAGTCCACAGCTACGACGCGATTGTTCAATTTGTCACTTCCTGAAACTTCTATTCTTTTGATTGGCTACTACTGGCGATCTCTCAAAAAAGTCGAACAAACTTTAACATTTTCTGGCGATCGCGCGATCATACTCACGTGCTTTTTTGTTGTAAGTACGCATGCCTAGATCCACGATCAATCGCAAAAAGTCGCGCGCGAGCCAGAAGTCGGTGAATGGAGATCAGCCTTAAGTGCCTCCATGCTTTTGAAACCCAAAGGGGCCTCTCAGACATCTTGGAGAGACAAGTTTCTTGCATTATTTGATGTAGACACTAAGGCCCTATTCACACGATACCAGATTCATTATCATCGCGGATTCTTGAACCTATACGATGTCAAATTTTCGTCTGTTCACACGATATCGGGTTCACTTTCCTCCACTGTTCACACGAATGCGCTCCTCTTCGTATTGCGTAGCGAATGCTATTGTATGAAAGAACTTTTCATAGCAACGATGACAGCTTGAGGAATGTTGGAATGTTGTGACTTCGAAAAACAAAGCTGGCTGCATGTCAAAGAGAACTTCCAGAGTGATGATGCATCGGATTCATCTGTTTACACGAGCACTAAAGCAATCCGATGCATTTGGTAATCCGGTGTGTCCCACTTCCACAGGGTAGTGATTTGACTCCGGAAAAAGAGGTGTGGAGTGCATCGGATTCCATTGGAGCCGTGTGAACAAAAGGGTTATCTGAGGTAAAGATTAATACGCTGTGAAGCGCATCCGGTATCGTATGAATAGGGCCATGTATCGAATGAATCGTATGAACAATAGTAGGGAAGGAGGGACAGAAATATCGAGAAGGGCACTTGCACTGATTATGACGTCATAATGGCGTCAGAATTTGAACTTAAGGGTTACTTTTCACAAACATATGCCCTCAACCGTTGTTGCATTTCGTGGCAAATCATGAAATTCTGAGTATAAAAGGAGATCGAGCCTGATAGAAGAACGATGTAAGAAGAAAATATGAAAAAATTAAATCAGTAGACAGCAAAAGAAGGGCACTTTTGCCCCTCTTGTCCCTGCTCTTTGAGGGCAGGGGGTGCGCTGCTTCCCTTCGCCCCCGTGCTCCGGTGTCCCTGAATAGGGCCTAACATGAGACCCAATTTTTTTAATTTCTAAGGGCCTAAAGTGTCTCTGTTACGTCATAGTACGTATTTTTGAAACCACAACTCGACGACAAAAACTGATCACTAAAGAACGAGAGTACCAATGTGAGATCTCAATGATACGACGATATTAACCTCAAAAGGTATAAATTTCAACGTGTTCTATATCACCTTTCAGTAAATGAACACGTTGAAAATTGATCTGGCGGGCAATAGGCTCATGAATTTGCTGTATCTACGCAACACAGATGTAAACAATGTGTAGGTGACTTGTAGGTTAAAGTTTAAATCTTCAATCATGCCAATGCAGATAAGTAACTTGGCACAATAAGACTGTTAAAGTTGTTACACATTTCTAGGCTAGGATCCTAGATTAGAAGTGATATCATATTATGATTGTGTAAAACAAAGAGCAAATAGTAATTCTTGAAGTTGATGACTTAAGGAGGTCCACTGCCCTAAAATTGCTTGAAATTGACCAAAATTTGTCTTTTTCAATTTAACTTTGGTTTTGACCAACATTTTGTGGAGAATTAAACTGCCAAAACAGATTATTTATCAAAAGCAGCAGAACATCAAAATATGCATTCTTTCGAGGTGCAGTATTCTTTTTTCAAACAGCTGATAATGTATCAAAAAGAATGTCTGGTAATATTTAGAGCATGTAACAGCAACAAGTTGTTATCAGAACCATATCAACCTAGGTATAATCTGAGAGCCCTATGTCTTGTTCATCAAATGGTGCAATACAGAATCTTGTTTGGTGTACCTGTGGAGTCTCCTGAGGAATTTTGTATCCCCACTTTGAATACGATTTTCACTTTTGGTAACAAAGAAACTGATGTTGTCATCATTCTTACAGTTGATTGGTTCTTTACTACAATATCTCATTTTGATTGGCTCTGCTATCCGCGTGGCACCAATAATGGCGCATTGCACAGTAGCGTTCGATAGCTGCTTCAAGAAACATATTATTGTTAGCTGTGGAAAGCTTTTATTTTACGCTTTGTTGAGAAATATCGATTGTGCGATGGGAAGGGTGAATTGTAGAGTGAGAAAACCTTTCATTGGTGGTAGAAGGAAGCAGAGTAAGCGAAGACTACTCACAGTAGCAGTAGGCGATACCATCAGTCACACTCCAAAGGAAGTTGATATGGCAGAACAAAAAGATCAGCAAGAGAAAATTTCATCTAGCGCACGAAAACTTAGTGCATTTGGTTTCCAAATAGAAAGGGACGATTTTGTCGTGGATTTGGCTAACAATGAGCAAGGTAACTACTACTTTTTTGCCCAGAAATCTTCAATCACCTCCCTGATCAAGGGGCTACTTTGTCCAGAGTGCAAAATGCCAGGTCTTTCGTTGAAGTTCTCCTCAAATACCGAAATGGATTTGTGGCACAGGGATCAATAGAATGCAAGAACTGCCCAGGGTTTTCAAAAGAAAGCTACCTTTGTGAACGTGTAGGAGAAAGCAAATTGCCAAATGTCCCTTTTGACATTAATATAAGAGCT
>OLMO02000262.1:18241604-18255840 GCA_900291935.2 Cassiopea xamachana
GCATTTCCAATCAATTGATGTTTCGTTGTTGTGCTGCCTGTGATTTTCCGTGAATCCCTTTGCTTATTCATTCGGGAAGAGTCAATTGTTGCTATCCCCTTCTCCTTCTCAGAATTTCTAACAGCCCTTGAATCGCCAACTTTCGTGATGGCAGTATCACAAGTTGTCTCTAAGTTTGCTGAATAAAGGCGATCTTCACTGAAATGAACATCTGGGGAGTCATTAAAAGTTGGCCTATTATCCATTGGTTTCAGGCCATTGAGTACTGACAAACGTGTTTGTGGCAAATATTCTACATCACATTTGAGTTCATTAACTCTTTCCCCTCCAGAATTCATGCTTTCGTCCCGTTCTCCTTCACATGCAAGTGACATTATTGGGCTCACGACAGCATCATCATCAGTTTGTCGCAACTGTTTGATCGGCTTTGCACTATTGATTTCGCTTTGGCGTGCACACCAAGTAAATCCCCTTATATTGCCTTTTGTTTGTCTGTCAATACTGATTTCATTCTTTACCCCTGCACCAGCAGGCATCTCCTTTCTATCACATTTACGCAAATTTGATAAACTGCTACGATGAACACACTCATTCGTAATCCTGTTTTCGTCTTTAACAATCCCGTTTCTATCATCGCAATGACTGTTTCCGCCTGTTCCTTGTCTTCGCATGCCATCTTTCGACACATCTGTTGGCTGATTCCCTGACCTTAAATCGTACCCAGCCATTTTCATCAGATCACGTTTGGGTTTAGCATTGCGTTTTGAAACACTGACCATATTAATTTCAATCCTACTTCGTGACGGCTTCTTTGAAGACCGATCAGTCGTCTGAAATATAATGTGTCGTTTGGCAGCATCTTCGGTTAAACTTAAACTTTTGCTGTTCTTCCTAATAGCACAAGCATTTGTTTCGTTCCCCTCCTTATCACGCATCATAACGCTCTTCCTGTTTTGGTGATTGCGCTCGAAACCCAAATCCGATATATGAGTCAAAGGTTCAATTTGATGATTAGACAAAAACGCACTACCGTCGTTTTTAATTTGTGAGTTATCACATTCTGAATGGCAGCCCTCCACGCCTTTGATGACATCATAAATTCTAACTGAAGCGCTTTCATTCTCCTCTTTGCCTTTATTATAAGTAGTCAATAATGGTCTTGAACGACAGTAATACTTGATCTCATTACGCCCAGGATATCGGCGCTTTTCACCAATACAAACATCACATTCTTGGATTGCATACGGCCAAGAGAGATATCTATCTTGAAAATGTTGTTGGTCAAAGCAATCCCCCTTTTCTCCTAAGTCCGGATAAAAGTTCTCCAACTCAGGATCAAATTCAATTCTCTCTAAATACTCGATTAAGGCCGACTTCAAATCAGTGTCGCTTTTGTGATTATTTTTGCAGACATTTTGTTGGCCAACACAAACTGGCTTGTCAGTGAAACTTTGGTCTCTCTTTGCCATCACAGTCAGTGGAAAGTAAACACATTAAATAATTTGTGTACTTTCTATTTACAAATTCCGATAACGCGTGTCCAACATCTTTCGGTATGTCAAAGTATATCAAAACTTTCATGCATCCTACATTAAGTATTCCAAACTTGGCCCTAATCAACTGGATTCATCTGTCACCACACTACTTCTGAGTTCACAAGTACAATACGAGCAAGCTATTTTTCGTCATTTGAGCTCCAGCCAACAATCTCAAAAGAATACAAACATTGTAGCTTACAGTATACGGATTGCATGTGAACTTACAAGAAAATATTGCATGACATTTTTTATCCATATGATACTGACATATCTCTCCTTATTCACTGTTTCTGCTTAGAAAAACGTCACTTGACTCCACCTCTTCTTCAAAGTTTTAGAGTACTCTTTCAACGGCTGCTTCTTACCAATTGACCGAGGAGAAAAGACTGCAACAGGGCGTTGTCATTAGAGTGCTACCTTAAATACTAAAGGCACTGTGCATATGAGAGAAATAACAGTTAAGCAAAACAACGCAGTACCCAAGTTATGCACACTGCATAGATATTAAAGCAGAGGGATTTTGCTTTTGAGAGTGGGGGGAGGGGAGCTTTCAATCATCGCAAGAAGCCAGTAAAGAACAACGGACCCTGCATCCTGATAACGTATATTTTACATAATGCTTAAAGAGAAGTGGGGCTGGGGGCCTTCCGTAAAGCCAAATGTTTTAATGATAATGATTTTGTCGACTTATCAGACCTCACTTTCTCCAGCCGCCCCCCCCCCGGCGCCGTGCATGTATGGGGAGCATGGAAGCGGTTTTGGCTGTTTTCATATGGAAAAGTGGCTTTTTCCTAAAGGAATGACTCACAAACATTATGAACCTTGGAGCTTTTGACCTGCAAGGCTGCTTCTTCTACTTCAAGGGACCGTTTGTTTGGAAACAAACAATCAAAGTAAATCTTCTAGGCAATATCAATAACTGTATTGAAATACTGTTTGATTTTCAAACAATTTATTCAAGTGAAGAAAGGTCAAGAAATTATGAGAATAGAGGTAGGCAGTGAGATAATGCCATCTTTATCTGAGTTTCCCCTAAGCTCAAGTTCGTAGTACAGTGGGAAGGGGGGTCGAACCTGGGGGCTGGGGTCACTGGATCCCCACTTTTCATTAATGGGGGGCTCTCTCTCGATTAGTTTATCTGTTAGGGAGCTCCTCCTTAGACAAATATATCTAAATTCATAATATCTTGTAGTGTTCTTATTTTGTTAATTTAGGTAGTGTATGTCTAAGTATTGTATTTTCTTGTTATCTTTTTTAATTTAGGTAATGTTAGTAGTTGTATTGATATTTATTTAGGTATTTTTGTTAAAAGAATTGAAGTTGAAGTTGAAGATCCCTCCACTTTGAAAGCTTGTTCGATGCCCCTGCTGGAAGATTTACTTTTCCTTTTAAACAGAAATCGAATTCTAAATCTCGACTTCAATTACCTTCATAAATGCTCCTGTTACTAAGAAAACATCACCAAAAGGCCTATGATACACAAAACATTTCGACATACATAGGGCTGCAAAGAGATTATATAAGCTCAAGGGCAAACGGGAAGTGACGCTTCCAGCGAGTGGAACGAGCAGAATGAAATACAATAATAATAATAATCACTTTATTTAACGTTGGCGCTAGACATAGCTACGTTACAATAAAATATAATGAAGCTAATCTAAGCCAACTTCTAAAACTATAAAACCGCAAAGAGTAAGATCACAATAAATTTGATAAAACTACTGGCAGAACTAAAGAAAGTACATAAGTTATAAAAACCCAGCGATGGTTTCTGAAAAATCCAGAAAAACTTGGGTGTCTGTGGATTAACTGTGGAATATTGCTGATAGGTTTTGCTTTATAACGTACATAGACCTTGAAGCATTGGCAATTTGCTCCCTGTGTCCCCTCCCCCCCCCACATCTCAGCTGCTCTGCATATCAAAGGATGTAGCCTTAGTACAGACCTTCCAGCTTCTGAAAGCCTAAAATCAGTGGCGTAACCGATGTAGATTGGGTTAGGGAAACCCCTAAGCCCCCAAAGAATTAGAGGCACTGGAGGGGGTCCCTCATAGACTTTCAAGACATAAGTCCTTTGTATTATTTTGGGGTGAAAATAAGATGGGGGGCCCCAATCTGACTGAATTCCTAAGGGCCCCGTGTGTTTTGCTATGTCACTGCCTGAAACTGTGAGGCCTCAAAAATTAACTTGGAAAAATTTTGAGATTCAGGCTGAAAACCATGAGATTTTTGCCAGTGGCAGAAACTGGAAGGAAGATGGTAAACAGGCACTGTCATCTGTCAATATTTAGAGGACATTATTCTTTAATCTACAATGGACAATGGTGCCTCATCTTCTCACATAAATAGGCTTCCCCCCTCCTAAATATTTGACTGTTATGAAATGTTCGAAAACAAAAGAATTTTAAGTTGAATGTCCACATTACTGTTGCCATTATATATAATTCCTGTTTATAGACTATATCTGCTCAACCATATAGTTTTTTCTTCATATGTGTAGGCATTTGCTAGAGCAGCCGTGGCCTAGCGGTAATGCACTCAACTTAGACCAACATGGTCCTGGGTTCGAGGCCCAACGAAGGCCATTGGTGACGTCAGGAAAGACATCCGGTCCTAAATACTCGTGCCAGAACTAAAGTCCTCTCAGAGGTGCCCTCCAAGCCCCAAGGAACTGGGGGAAACGGAGATAAAATCGAGAAAAAACTGTGTAGGCTTTCGCTGCCTTTTTGGAGTTTTTTAGATGTTTGTTCTTCTTTAGGAAATCGGTGAAATCTCGAGGCTACACCGTAAGACCGTGAGGGTTGATCGGAAACTGAGTCTCATGAACAAACCATGATAGTTGGAAGGTCTGCTCGTACAATGTATACATGAGCCAGTTATTTTCTATATTTTGTGACTTTGTAAGAGTTTTGTGTGATTTTTCATACTAAATAAAGCATACCATTGTATGCGACTATATATAGGTTTACGTCTGAGAGCTCAAATCCTTTACGATCGTTCAGAATAATTTAAGTAGCTACATGCTTTTCCGTAAAAAAACCCAACATTTCTCTGAGCCTCAATATTCTTAAATTTGTTTGGTATTTAACCTGAAACTATTCCTAAACTATTTTTAATTGTCTAAGGTGCAGCTTTGTCTGAAAAGTAAAGGAATATAGTCAAATCTTTTTTATGTCTTAGGGGCCGTTTAAATGTTACGTCACGCAAAGGGGGTGGAATGGTCTTTTGACTATTGTGACAAAGTGTGATGAGGGTTGGGTGGGTTGTTTTTGCAGTGTGATGTCACAATTTTAGCACATTTTGCTTCATAACAGCAAGTTTGGCTCTTTTTAGAAGAAATTTGGCTTCACGTCGAAAAATAATCTGGCAATCCCATTTGGATACCATTTTGAGGCCATAAAGACCTAATAAACACATTATTACAAAAGCAGAAAAAGATCCTATAGAAATTCATAATGTGACGTCACACATTAGGGGTGGGTGGGTAGTTTCATATTTGTGACAAAATGTGACAGGGGGTGGGTGAGTGTCTAAAAATGCCAAAATTAGTGTGACGTAATATGTGAATGATCCCTTACTTCATCATAGAGCAAAGCCAAAGTGGAACAGAATAATACTTTTGGGGTCATTCACCCGTTACGTAACGCTAAATTTACCGCTTTTGAAACCCCCCTCGTCCTGTCGTAATGCTTCGTACTACAGTATAGTTCTCCATATAAATAAAACAATAGCGTAACAAATCAAAGTAGCCTCCCTCCTCCCTAGAGGTGTTAGGTAACGGATGAATGATTCCTATTGTATCGATGGCGCAAAATTTAATGTATAAACAGTACTATAATTCGAATCTACAAAAATTCGAAGCCTCGACGAAGTTTGAGCATTGCATTGTTCTAAAACTATTCCTGAATTTTAGTGATTGTGAGCCTTAACATTCTTAAAAATTTCATTCTAATAGAGAATCGTATATTAATCTTGGTAATGCTCAGGCAGGTCAAAAGGAGGGGATGCGGTCGATAAGCAAAACCAGGACACATCCTTCTAGTGAAAAGGCCTAATCCTACCAACATGAATTCCTCATTGTGAAAATCGCCCATTTGGCTACAAATTTGAAAACCTCAAAAATGCTACTTAGACAATGCAAATCTAGCTAGCATTCTAAACAAAAGTATTAAGAGATACCTTTTGTAGAACTATAGCTTTGTCCAGCTTCCATGGTGGAAGCTGGACAAGTTATAACGCGTATGCCATGAATAGTGGAGTAGAAGCCTGCAATAACAAATATAGAATAACAATATTATAAAAACAAGTTTGAAACTGTCTCAATAGGTATTAAAATGGTAAATAACATGGATTAAAATATTATCTAATTTACTTTGTCATAAAAGGCCGCAAGTCTTTAGGTATTTTCAGTTTATTGGACTACGAACATAAAATTGAATGAAAATAAGAGAAAACACATAGAAAAGCATGCAAAAGGCTCGTGAAAATATGCTGTATTTCATATAGGACTTCTGTAGTTCCAAACTGAGATGTCACTAAGGTCGCCAAGAAGGGGTGATTTCTACAGGGGCACAGAGGAGCTCAGCACCACTACATTTTTGCATTAATCTTGCTTTTCAAAGCACATTGACCTTGCTTCCAATGTCTTGTAATGTATTGCTATGATGAATTTCCTCACTGCTACATGACTATTGAGATCGTTCTAAATGTCGGCTATATTGTATCAGAATTAGACGATGCTATCATGTCCCCATCTTTAGAAATATGGGGGTTGTAGTGATGTTACCACACTGTGATTGGTTATCTGTATTATGACGTCATGTTAGATTATGTTACTTTGTAAGATTATATTCTGATTCAGTTGTTGATCTAAAGGCAATCACAGTGGTTGTGTTGTATGCGTTATATTAGTGCATTCTACAATTAGAAATCTACAGGGGTGGCTGCAAAATAGCCCACACCTACCTTCTGAAACTGCACCTAGAGTCCCTTGTTAAAATTTTTGGAAATCGCTCCTGTGGCCAAGTGAACAAGCTGTTCGCTTCTCAGCATACAGAAATTGAAAATTATCTTCTTCTGTTTGCTAAATGTCTGCTTCATTAAGTCACGGACATAAGAACCGGAGGCGCAGAGGGTTCGTACCCCTAGCTTTAAAAAATTTGTATGAAAAGTTTTGGGTTTTTAACGTTCAGTTCAACACTTAAGGTGCAGTTCTGAAAAAGTTTGTGCATTTCGAGTAAAAAGTTGCACTGCTAGAATTTTATAGTATAATGATCAGAGTTCAGGTGCGCAGCTAGGGTAGGGAGGTCCTAGGGATCTAGACCCCTGCCCTTTTCAGCAAATGAACAAAGGCTCCTTTTTGTAGTACCCTCTCTATACTACAAAGGGCTTATTTCCAAAATGAAAAAGGCGTAATTCTGAAAATTTTCCGGGGGCTTCCTCCTAGCCCCCTTTACCTTCCCTGTCATAATAAGAATTAGCAATAAGAATCATTAGTCTTCAGAGCAACGGTATCAGTAAACCTCCAACGTATTTGCTCGTCTAATGGACCTGAAAAACAATATTCTGAGGCTGCATCTTCTTTCAAAAAGTACTGATGTGCCCTTTTTCATAGATTGGACTCCTGTCCTCGAAAACTCCTAATTGCGCGCCTGCAAATCATATAGGAGAGTGTGTATCAGCAAAGTGCTACACTTTGGCATGTAATGATAGGGAAAACACACCTGTGAATGGAATTATAGTACCATTTATTTACCTACTTTCGTCAAAAACAAGCAGTTCAATGCCATCTGCAGCCAAGATTTAATTCTTCTGCACAGTATCGTTGGATTTTATGTGCAGTTCTAAATTTGTCTCTTAAGTCTTCATGGTAGAGTGCCCCTTACAGCTTGCAGAGTTACCTTCTTTACACTGGTCGATATTTTGGTCGACCAAAATGTTACTGGTTAAGGAATACATGTATCAAGGCTAGTTTTTCACTCTGATTCCATAAATCAAGTCCTATTTTTCCTGTCACCTCAGGTTTCAGCGCTACAATTAATGTCTGTTTTTAGGAGGGGCCGCATTTTAATAAAATATTTCATCTACTCAATAGACTCTGTACATTTTTGTGGCATTTTAGGTGTGCAACTATAGAAGAAAAAGCATGCTAGAAACAGACACCCCTTTTCACTCATCTTTAGGTAAAATGCCCTATTCCACTTGACAGAGAAGTTGAATCAAAGAAGCAGTAAAAGAAGAAAAAGGAAGAAATAGAGGAGGAGGAAGAAGAAGTAAGATGAAGACTTAGACAAAAGAATCTTTTTGTAAAAGACAACGTGATTCTTCATCATAGTACAAGCTAAATATCACTATGTATGGTCATCAACGAAAAAATAGGATGTTTTTCAAATTTTCTTCTCTTGCCACTTTGACGATATCTCTTCCAGAGCCAAGACCTGCATAATCCACAACTATGAAGCTGACTGTCCTTCCGCGCTCTCTAGCATTCTTGCGGCATTCTTGGGCTGATGATCTGATCTTCGTGTTGCACCAGCTGGCAAGGTCGTTAATGCAGAGACCATATGAGAGATACAAGTCAAGCCTTACAAGTTGTCTCCTGGCCTCGTGATAGCAGTTTTCAGCCACCTTCTCGGCCAATGATGAACAGCCGGCTGATTCAATGAATGACATAGGGTGCCACGTATATCCTACGTAATTGTGTGAAAACAACCAACTCTCTGACTGTTCAGACAAATTTTGATGCATGATTATATAGATACGTTGATTCTTTGCAATGGCATCACCAAGTGTTGCATCAAAGTCGGTTTGAACAGACAACTTTTTATTCCTCAAACGCATTTCAGTGGGATTCCAGTAACGCTTGAGTTGATTGATAATATTTTTACCTGAAATTTGATGGAGATAACTCACTTAATGTAGGGCTTTGTACCAATTTATTTCTCTGAAGATCACGAAAACTGTTGGCCATGTAAGCATAGGGGAGCCGAGGGATTACTCCCATCAAGTCTTCTATCCTAGAAAGGTCTATCTGTATTTTGAAGTGGGATTCATGGAGATCTGTGTATCAGAATATCAAAACCGAGTGCACCGCCAAGCGCGGATCCAGCGAATCAGATGGCCGGGTTCAAGGTTGAAGCTCTGGGGGGACCACACCTTTTGCAACTTGGGACACACCCATTTCTAAAGCGTTTCTGTATCATACTATTTGACGGGTAGTCATTTGAAAAAGCTATGTAAATTATACGGACTCTGTCAAGTCGCTACAAACTTTCTCTGAAATCACTAAGACACGGTCAACCTGGTCTAGGCCCGTCTCTGACTGCAACCATGTTAAGTGCGAAAAAATACTATGCTCCACCGGTGACACCCGAAGTGACATATTTGCAGTACCTAAAGCATATCAGAATACTAGCTGCTTTGGCAATCACGTTTATTCAGTTAATAAACGTATTCATTGTCTTTTATCTTCATTTCCCTAAAACTGAATTAACAGGCTTTCTTTTCGCACTTGAAAGTAGCTGCTCTTGATCACAATAGAGATGCGCCCCCCTCCAATAATGCGCCCCCCTCCAATATTTTCAAATATGCAAGAAAGTTGGTCAGTAGTCAGCCATGCTGCATGAGGGTTGGCAACAGTATTTTCTGTGACCTTTTCTTTTTTTAGCAACAATAGTTGGTCAATTGGCCAAAACGCCACCCCAACAGAAGGTATCTCGGTACATCACTGGATCATACATATCTCTATGGGATCCTACGAGTATTCATGTCAAGTGCCAAAAATATATTACCGTCATTCGTGAAAAATTTTCTGTAACAAATCTGCATGGAAATTACAAATTTCCATCAATTAAAAATCCAGCAAAGCTACACCAAGGTGTTTTTGATGAAATCTTTCCAATAGAAGTAAATTGCTGAGAACGATAAAGCTCCATTGACACAGGTGGAAAGGTCTCTCAACTTTTCACAAATTGTTTGGAACAGTCAGTGATTTGTTGATTAGGGAAAGTTGGTCAAGAGTTGTTTGGAACAGTCTGCAATGTGTCAAGCCCCCTAATATGTTTGAAATTGCAAGAAAGTTGGTCAAGAGTTGGCCGTGGTGCAAGAGCGTTGGTCACAGTACTTCTCCATGACCTTTTTTCTTCTTTTAGCAACAGTACTTGGCACAATGGTCAAAACACCCCCCCCCCCAAGAAAAATTCTTGTTCTTTATAGGATGCACTACAAATTATGTACTAACATAGCTGTAGGAGCTCCCTGTCTTTAGAATAACTCGGTACCCCTTTTTTGCTTATTCCTGCGTCTATGTTGTCAAAAAACCAGAGTTCTCTTTGAACATTTGGATGCCATTCGTATGGATTCTTCTGCAAGCTCTTCTTTCCCAGTTATAATATGTCTAATATGATGGCATTCATCCTAACTGACAATAACTTATGCTAATGAAGCATAGGTGCTTTAAGTATAGATACAAAAAATACGCAAATAATTCAAGAATACTCACCAATCCTTGTCGGGTCGTTGTTTTCGCCATAATCGCGATTGAAATGGAGAACCACAACCTCGTTTCTATTCTTCTTCATCCATTCGTCTACTTGACGCAGGAATTTAGCAATGCTTCCACCGTAAGCGTTCGAATGACACGTGTAGGCGGTCTGGTGTTTTGTGTGCCAGCATGAATCGATGTCAAAATATCTTCAAAGTTAGTGTTCAAAATGAATTAAATCAATTCAAGCTACTTGAAATATCATATGTTCAAAGGCATCGCGACAGGGGGATGTGAGAGATTTAAAATCATACGTAATCATTTTCTGGAAACATTCATATAAGCAGAGGTAAAATTAGGCCTACACAAGGATGTAACCGACGTAGGTTGGGGGTGAGAACAACTTCCAAGGGCCATAAACTCTTTGTGTCTTGATTGGTCCAATGAGGGGTTTTCAAGAGACAAGTTTTTGCATTTTAGAGGGAAAGCTAAGATCAGGTCTTGCTAATTGCCTAGGCACTCGTGGTGCTATGTTTCACCACTGGCCCACATTGCTATGGTCGAGACAAAAATGTCAGGTAAATCTTGCTATGATAGACAAGAGGTGTTCTGGTACCTCTTTTCCAGCGAAGATGCCTCGTTACTCCACTGTAGAAGAAGGTATGATACCAACGATGTCATGTACGTATCTTACCTGATACCGAGATCCAGTTGCTCCGTTATGCTCTTTCCCTGATTTCGATAGAAGCAGCTCGATGCCGGAGTGCCTATTCCGTAAAGCAAATCACCGTCAAAGCCAGATCCTGAATTATGAGTACCAGCTAGGGTTACTTCACTCAACTTTAAACGACATAGGCCACGCAAACCATTACATTTACGGGCATTGGCAAGACCATGGCCGGGGACGAAAACCAAAGAGAACAGCAACAGCAACATTATGTATGGCCAAACTCAGTTGAACGTTTGGGTAGCCGGTGCTCACGTCAAATAGTTGAAGATATAATAATTTGAAAATATATAAGCTGAAAAATATGATGATGAAATACTATTCGGAGCTGTCGCAATAGATATTAAACTAGGGGGTGCATGCTCTTATTTTATCGACTGACAGGCGTCTCATTTTGCCAACTAATTGTAATTTTCTTCTCAAACTTCCGACTCAGTGCAACATTTCCTTGACTTGCCGCTTGAGATCTCACCAGGGAGGGGTTGCCACACCCCCGGTAACCCCAATGAATCAAAGTCACACAGAATCAATCGAATTTTGTTTAATCAGGCTTTCGTGTGTTAACTTTTCTTCAAGGTGTAGTAAACGAGCAGTTATGTGACGAAAATAAACACGACCTACTCCAGTCAAACAAATGCATGGATAATAAATTTAGTTTTGCTTAATCAGGTTGCTTATGCTAACTTTTCTTCAAGGTGTACAAAACCAGCTGTTGCGTGACGAAAATTCAAGCATGATACAAAAATTACACAGCCCGGACATCATGAAAAGCTATAGGTGCATCCAGGCATTCGCAACATTTGCACATGAGAAAGTCGGATCTTCTAACTGAAAATAGCTCTCACAATATACCATAAATCACCGATTAAGCACCCTGGGCTCTTACTTAAAAAACAACAGTTTTGGGGTGAGCGCTTATTCGGGCTGGGCGTTTAATCGGACCTGGACGATTATTAAGAAAAAGAAAAAGAAATAGCTAAACATAAATCATCTTTCTATGGAATGAATTGAAACATGATGTTCTGATCAATCAATTAATGCATCTTCCTCCGTATCATCATCTAAGTGTAGCAGTAAAATTGCAGAATGCATAGAATAATTAGTGAAGTCAAGAGTATATAAACGTATGTGAGATCGAAAGTCAAAGAAAATTGAAAAGCCTTTCTTTCTTTTTCACCCATACAATGCATAATAGGTGCTTATTCAGACCTGTGCGCTTGTTCGGACTGGGCGCTTATTTCGACCTGGGCGGTTGTGAGAAATATTTTCCCCAAACTGGACACTTATTTGAGCATAGGCGCTTATATGAGTCCCGGGTGCTTAGTCGGTAATGTACGGTATTCCACTACAAACGGCAGTCTTCATACAATTTACTTTTATTATCATAACTCAGCATACAGAAAATTACCTTGCAGATTCCATTAACAGATCCGACCCTTTTATAATGCGACAATAATGATTAAATCAAGTTATCAAAATTGTGTAATGGAGTTTAGTCATTGAAAATAACTTGTGGTCCTGAAATCACTCCATCATTTTCAGATACGAATATATCGAGGAACAATGTTAACCTAAAAGATGCTCATCGGCTCTGTCTTGAAACAACAAATATTCATTACTTGATAATACAGATTGCTTGGAAACCAATTTTATGCATATATCGGATGAAATTACCCAATCATCTCCAGTTCTAATGGCTCTTCGATAAATGATAAAATGTCCTCTATGCACTTCTCCGATGTGAACTATCAAGGAATGCAGGCAGTACAAGGAGTTAGGACAGCAAAAATTATCAGATTTGCGATGTAAAGAAATTAGGGCAATTCAGGGCAAAATGAGACATGGGGCAAAATGAGACATGGAGCAAAATATGGCACTTCTTGTTTCATACTGAATTTTCGGTTTGCGCGGTGGAGAAACAAGTCAGCTACTTCTATGGCATGAAAAGTGAAGTCTCTCTTTCAGATTTTCAGCCGTTGTTTCTGTAGTAACGAAAAGCTGATGTGAAGAAGTGATTTTGCTCGGAGTCACCGATGATTAAAACAGCAATTTTACCAAGCCTTATGTTACGTCCTTGAAATGATTTTCCAATTTTTGCGCAAATGAGGCTATCTTAATGAGCCACAACCTTCAATATTCTATAATTTTACATAACTTCTTATTACTTATAGCATTGTAGCGTTTCCCAGCGAAGTAACGAAGAGGGACAACAATGTTTCTCTTTTGCTAACTCGGACTCGACTGATTTAATATACTAAATCATCTTAATATCAATACTCATAATTTGTACGTATTGATTAACTAAGAGCCACCGACACCGTAAACAGGACATTGCAGAAACACTACCTATGATGTATAACATAACACGTTACAACTCAATTAGCCACACACACACACACACACACACACACACACACACATACATATATATATATATATATATATATATATATATATATATATATATATATATATATATATATATATATATATATGTCTTCTCAAGAGAAAACAACTTTTTTGACGTTTTGCTAATGCTTGACCAGTATGACTTTACCAAATTATAGAGCGCGCATATGAAAGTATACAAAGTGAATTCAAAGCAAAAAACGAAACACGTGTAACTAAACCTAATGAAAAGTTTGAAGGTTCACTATTTATACTTTTATTCACTATTTATACCTTCATTCACTATTTATACCTTTATATGTGCGCTCTATAAATTGGTAAAGTCTTTCGAATGGGCTTTCGAATAAAGTAAAAAGGTAAAGTTAGCTAAAAAAGTTTAGTTCTCGAGGATGGAGCTTTGTTGGTTGCCAAGCAAAGCAGCATATATTTTCAAATATGAAAATTATCATAAAGTTTCACAAGCTTATGAAATGTCTCATTTTGCCCCAAATGTGGGTTAAAATGAGAGGATAGACCTGTTTCTAAAAAAGCGTGAAGTTTTCAAGTTATGAAAATGCTAGGGAGAAATTGCTTTGCTGCTGTATATCTTGTATGTTAAGCAAAGTATGTGGATGCTGTCTTCTCTCATTCACTTGTTCCTAGCTGAGCAAGAGCAGAATATTTGCTAAAGCGTCTCATTTTGCACCGAATCACCCTAGATGAAGCATGTTCGTCTTCCGGCTAAAGATACCAAATAGCAGCATTTAATGAACATTTGCCATAAGAAAAAGAAAAGAAGGAAGAAAAGAAGAAGTGAAAGAAGAGATAGAGGAGGAAGTAAAAAAGAGAAGAAAACGAAGAAAACGAATTAGAGGAATAGATAGAATAAAAAGATGGAGAAGAGGGAAAAAGAACATAATTAAACGGCAGAAGAAAAAACTGAAGAAGAAGAACAAGAAGAAAAAGAAGAAGTCATACAAGAAAAAGATGGAGAAGAGGAAAAAGAAAAGAATAACTAAGAGGAGAAACAAAAGAAAAGACTTAGACAACTCAATCACTTTGTGAAAGATAGCATGATTCTTCATCATAGTACAATCTAAAT
>OLMO02000262.1:18270749-18287261 GCA_900291935.2 Cassiopea xamachana
GAAAGATAGATAGATAGATAGATAGATAGATAGATAGATAGATAGATAGATAGATAGATAGATAGATAGACAGACAGACAGATAGATAGATAGAGAGATAGATAGAAAAGAGATAGATGAAGGGAATGAATGGCATTTAAGTATGCACATACAAAATGGTAGGCCAATGGATCATGCCTCAAAGTTTGTTGGCAGCATACAAAATATTCAAAAGATTACCAAAGTTGATAATCGTGGAATCCGTAGGGAAATAGTCTCGAAAGGATCAAATCGCACTGACTGAAATGAAAAACAATATATCAAAATTTGTAATGTAAATGATAATTAATAGCTTGCACATTTTATCATGCTTCTAGGCCGATATATTTATAAATGGCAAAAATACTTCGTTCCTAACAAAAGAAGTAATAAAAACTGACACGTTTTAACTAATTACAAAGAAAAGTGAAGGCAAAAACATGAAAACAAAAGCAGATAAAGAATGAAAAGACATAGCAAATATAGAATGACAATAAAAAGCAGATAAAATGCCATAATAAGACACCTGATAACCGCAACTGAGACAAACCATTTTGTTAGCCAAGGCACCCTTGAAAGGTGATACTGGCAGCGAAGGTGTTGCTAAAATGAAATAATGATAAATACTATGACATTCAGGCCCTCTCTCCAACAAATAATGACTCTATCAATATAAATCCAGAAGTGCTTCATTTGGGTTGTTGAAGTAATGAAAGCTGAGCATTTGTTTGCATCCATACTTTTCCTTTGTTGAATTTCTTTTTTGTGCTTTCTTACTGTATTGGTCATGGAGCAGTCAGTTATATTTTGCCCCCCATGGCATCATATTTGCAGTGTATGTATGCAGCAACCAGACCATAATTTGTAATTAAGTATATGAATAGAGAAAAATGGCTGATAATGATGAAAAATGGCTGACTGGATGGCTGGATGATCAACTGAATAAGCAGTGATTTATAACCTACAATGTGAAGCTGAACACAAGAAACCAACCTCACCATACCTGAAATCTCTCTGCAAGCTCTGTTAACAATACCTTTCAATTTCTTTGCATAATTGTCCTAAAAGGAAGGGGAACAATCTTTTTATTAAAACTAAAGAATTAAATTACCAGTAAAAGAATACATATCCATTGACAGTGGGGTCACATGACATTTTCTATATTTTCTGAGGAAGGCGTTTAAAGCAATAACTTACCAACAGAAACTGACAATGCTGTGACTTTAGCAACAGGTGTGTTTTTTAGCAAGGACTCCATATTCTTATTGGGTGTATTGATGCAAGAAAGAGCATTTCAACACTCGGTCTAACTGCACCATGGCAAAGAATGTAGTCATGTACTGACAATTTTCATTGAGTCTAAATCTGCCAGCAAATCACCAAAGGTTGAGAGGGTGTGACACTCCCCATACCACATGATTACTATGCTCTTGCCCATCGGCAATTAGTGAACAAGAAATTGCATGAGAAGGAAAGAGATTTTGCACCAAAATCTTCATACCATTCAGTAATGAAGGGAAAGTAATTTACATCAAGCTCCAATACCTTAAATGCACCTTCAAAATTATTAACAGTCACAAGTTGGTTTAAGTGAGTAGCTGTATCTGATTTATAACATGAGTAAATCTGTAATTACAAAAACAGTAAGAGAAGAAGGAAATTCACTCCTTGCAGTTAATTATTCAATGCTGGCAGGAACAACTAAGTTTGAATGAAAGGGTCTTCTATGGAAATTGGGGTCTCAACAACAAGGATGCATTAGATATGGGGTAAAAACACTGTCTTCTCCAGCCATTAGTACATTAAAATTGGGGATTGCTACATATTAAAAGAGCTTTTAGTTCAAAGATCCTAAACAAACCTCAACCAAAAGACTGTGTTCATCACAAGTTAATGTTGTCTGAAAAACAAAAAGGAGTAATTCGAGTTAAAATCTTGTCAGAGTTCTACAACCATATCAAATTCAGCAGTCATAACATACTTATTAATTAGAAATGTAAATTGATGGTAACTAGAACAGCTAAAATGACTAATAGACAATAGAAAAATAAATCAAAAATTATTAAGCAGATAAAAATAAAAAAATTGTTGGGAAGCTTAACATGGATGATAAGATACAATTCCCTGGGTATTGTGTGCTATATTTGTAATTGGCTATACTCAATCTATTCACATAGTAGAGAACCTCAATGTAATCCAGAGAAAAAAAAGTGAAATATATATGTAGGTAATTGTGCACATGTGAATGGGGGCAATAATTACCAGTTCATCCTCCAGTGTTGAGCTTATCACCTGGAAAAACTCATGCACATCCTACAAATTAAGGCTCCAAATGAAATATGCAGTTCCCAATATTACAACATTTGATAAAGAAATTACATCATTTGAAAAAAACAACACAAAGAGAATGCTACACTAAAGCCACTCAAAGATAGGTAGAAAAGCTCATAAATTGGCTATTCTGCAAGTAGTAAACACAAAATTGAAAGGTTTTAGGCTTTCTACAGCGCATATAAGCATCTACAACAAAAATAGTCCACTTTTCTAGTGTATGAAAAACTATTGTATAAGGCTTGGAATGATAAGAGAACATGCTGGCTACTACAGAATTCAAAATAGTCTGGGTGGTCTGAGTAGCTCCTCTCATGAAATTAAGTTATGCTTGGCAAAATGCATTGATAAATATATGCTGTAAAAAAGCTAAATGTACTTGTTGCTGCATAGTTCCAGTCCATCCATGCGCATTCAAACTTTCAATGATGTCTGACGCTGAGAAAATATCTTTATCTATTCCATTTTTGTTGTTAAGGACTGACAAAGGAAAGGAGCTTGGTGTAATAAATGTCTATTGAAAACACTAAAAATGCTATCAGTAAGTGATCAGTCTATGCCCTGAAGAAATTGTGCATGAGCACAAAATTATATGTGTGGTGCACACATGTTTGCAGTACTATTTTTTGGAGCTGCATGTGACAAAATCCCAGTATCCAAAATGGATGTTTTGCAAATCTTATGATAGAAGCATTATAGTTCAAATTTTGAGAGTTTTGAGGACAGAATCTTCATACAGAGTCAACGAAACATATAGGAAGCGTGCATTTGGCAAGTGCAATTGCAGGGATAACAGTGATACATAAGTTGGAAACCACAGCTTCAATTTAAATTTAAGAATGATATCCATGACAAGCAATGTGATTACATGTGTCTCTTGGCATGGACTGAGTAATCATTCATTTAGGATACTAAATAATTATATGATTGAAAAGAATATATTTAAACATCATACTAACTACAATAATTATTGATATGACTATAATTTTCAGTATTATAAATGTTTATTAAGTAAATATTGTTTGCTCTGTTGTACTGCAACAACAACCTACTCAAATGTAGCAAGGACAAGAAATCTGAATGAGATTAAAAGAGCAAATTGTAATACAAGAAATAAGAAAACAGTGATTTTCAAGACACCTTTCAATATGTGTTTGAGGCTAGATAACAGTATTTTGTCATCATCATCATCAAAATCTTCAATCCAAGTACAGAAATGTTTAACTGCAGAAAATGCCTAAAATATTCATAGAATAAACTAGCTGAAAGGGGAAGGATAAGGATCTTCTCCAAAAATACACATGCAATACTGCCTACTACTCTGCTAATACCTCTATCAAACACAAAAGCTATAAATTGCAGACTAGCAAAATATTAAATCCAAATATGAAAACAACTGACTATTACAAAGGATAGTAATCATCTTTAAGTTTATCATAATGAACATGAGATGAATAATAATATGTATCATCCTATACATGCATAGGCACAAAAATAAGAAAAAGAGTTTGTGTACAAGTGGATCTGAAATAAAATAGTGAAAATCACTGAACAGAGTGCTGGATTTAAAAAAAACTTACCTGGAGCAAGCAGTTTATGAAACAAGTATTACCAAGATTGATAAGACCTGGTGGCAACCCTGAAATATATATGAAACATATGTCACTCCAAAGGAAAAGATATGCTTTTCAGACAAGGACAGTTGACGCTTAATGGGGGACTTTCCCTCAAATAATTGCTCTATTATGATTAAATACACTGCCTATGATTTCATATAATTTTCATATTGATTATCTTTGAACTGTTTACTGCTAAATCAACTTCTGCATGATTTTCTTGAAACCTGCCACTGACTTAATATAGTGGGTGGGACACCTCACACAAATTGCTTTGTGTCATACCTACCTTTTTTTACTCTCTGAGACGATGAAGCAGTTAATTTTCTTTTCTTTGTGTTATTATGCTTCAGGTACAACCAAAAATACGCCGACAATCCAAAGAGAATGGGTAGGCCGATGAAACCTATGACGAAGAAGATCTTCTTTGGAAAATCTCTTCCTACAGTTCGATAAAGTAATCTTTTTCGCTCCATGCACACAGTCTTCAACCACTTATGCAAGCATTAACGCTTTCTCTTTGTGCCTGTATTTCAGTTTCAGTTTTTGTACATGGCTGCCTTTTTGAATGACTGTTGCTGTTGCTGCATCAGTATGTGGTATTGGCAAGTGCGCCCAGTTATATCATTGATTGCGCCCGGATTTCTGAGAGGGAGGGCAGACTTTTTCAACGGGCGGCTAACATAAGGCTAGCAGGGTGCCATAACTGCAGGAAAGCTTCGAGCAGTGGTGGAGCTAGAGAAAGACTGTTGGGGGGGCCTCAGCATGACAATAGTGCCGACGGGAGGTTCAGTGGTGGGGGAGGGGCTACAAACCCCATGCTCCCACCGGTAGTGCCATCTTTGGTTCCGAGAACATGAACATTGCCTTCCACTAGGGGAGCTAGCATGTCTCGATCTGGGCACATATCCAACTAACTCTCCCCTAGCACCACCCCTGACTAAAGTACAGGTTATGGGAAAAACAGTTGTGTGGAGATGGGGTGCATTGGGGCTCATTCCCTTTGTTATCTTTTTCAATACTGTTGGGACATGCATATACCTGCAGGGATGCAAGAAGGCAATGCTCCCAAATAAAGAACTTTGCGTGGCTTTGCCCCCAAAAAGAATTATTGGCCTGGAGATTTACTTAGCAAAAGAAGACTTTTCCCTTCCAAAGTGATTGCACAGGCAATTTTTGCCCTATACAGGACAATTCCTCCAATTAAGTGCTTTTTTAGGGGCTTACGAATGCAACAATATCTTGAGCGTGGTAGAGCGAAATATCAGGAGTGCAAGTGTATGCTTGGTGTCAGTGGTGCATGTATATGTGCACTTACCCCTTTACTGTGAGATCACATTGAAGAACTACGCTACGACCAAGCACACCAGAGCGATATTGGGTAAGAGGGGCGAACAGGATCAAAACGGTACTGACTAGCATAAGCAACTCTTTGGGGCACCGCCTAGCATAGGCAGCTCCTTGGGACCCAAAGCACCTCCTTGGAACATTTTCGCTCCACCTTTTAGTAGAAGCTATATTTCTCACAATCATCGAGACAGTTTCCTCTTACATTTATACCTTATACATTTATATGAAGCCTATTTGACCTCTGTTGTATCAAATCAATGTTTGAAAAGGATTCGTTTGCATTTCAGAAAGGGCACTTTTGCTCCCCCTGCTCCCCAAATGAGAGGCAGGAAGAGCAGTTGCTTCCCTCTGCTCCCCCTCTCCAACATCACAGACCATGCCCAGTTACAGCGTGCAGTAATTGTTTGCAGTGTCTTTGAGACAAAAATCTCAGTTCTGCGATTTTCCAAACTCTGCTGTCAGTTGGTCAGTTGTAGTTGAGCATTGTCCCTTAGTTATTATTTGCATGGCCAGGAATTATGGCTGTGCTTTCTACCGAATATTTGGTGGATGCAAATAAATGTGCTGATTGGAGAATTTCTTAAGAGTTGATATTTAGGAGGGTTGAAAATACAGCAACTTTGTATATTTCGATGAGCTACTTTCACACTTGTATGACATGAAGAATCTGAAGCAGAGATTAAAGAAAAATGTTGATTTGACGAAGCAAGTCCAAATCCACGAAATTCTCCACAGAAGTAATTGGAAATATGAGTAAGTTCGGGAGCTGGAAAAAATTTCAAAGGCTAAGACATAGGGGTAGGCAAGTCGGCACTTCAAAGTAGACTACCAACACAAGACTTCCTTTGAAGCGCTTTGACGTCATTTAAATGTCCTCATGTGTAGGAGGCTCCATGTGTAGGAGGTTTGAAAACTTGACAACACCTAAAACGACAAAGTTACAGCTTCGGCAGCGAAGCCAGTTTTACTGGTGATTTACTCGTCACTTAAAGAAAAGACTGCTCGACCATGCAGAGGAATGACCATATATTCATGCAAATGCCCCAACCCGGTGCTATTCCTTCAACAAACTACAGCGTATACCCGGGAACAAGCTATGGTCCTACTCAGACTCCAAATTATGGAACTACATCATATGGCTCGCATATCTCTCCTCCATCGACAAATTCATTAATGGATAGAGACATGACAACACTCATTCAGAATTTATCAGTAACACTTGGGGCTGCATCGGTTGATGAACTTGAAGTCCTTCTCCAAAACGAAGATAGGTTGAATACATTAATTGAGGAGACCCCTCAGGTAAGTTTGTGAATTTGTGCCAAAAGTCAAGTCCAAGTGATTCTGTATTTCCATCTTCTGTCCCATAGATGGGTATACGAGTATGGAAAGAAACCGTTGTGCATCGAACATGTCGCGTGCAAAGACAGAAAAGTGTTGCATAAAACTCACACAAAAGCTATTGATTATTTCATGCATGCTGTAATCTGCTACTTAAGTTTTTTGTTGTTCAAATTTTAGTGCTCAACAAGCTTGTAAATATTTGCCATCTCATGCACAATCATTTTACGTACCATACAGGTGTCTAAGCCAGATGTTTGATAGTATCCTACTTTAATACAATGTTTTATGCAACTAAATAAGTATATAAATGCTGTCAAGTATCTGGTTGAGGTAAGCCCATAACACAGCGTATTAGGATACCAACTACTTGGATGTGTACTTACACACACACTATAAAGTGAATATACTTGTTGTTTATTTTCCCTATTATCTAAGATAAAAGAATTGAAGAAAAAGAGGAATGAACTGATAAATGACAGCAAAGCACAGGCTACATCAAATCTCTCAATGCAACCAAACTTTGAAGCATTAAAGGAAAGGCTCTCAGAAGCTATTTTATTACAAGCTTCAAAAAAAGAAGAGTATGACATATTAAAGAGCAAGCTGGGTTTGTCTGTTATTAATGCTGTTTTTCATTTTTTCATGACAAGCTTGACTATGCATCATTGAAATGATGGGAGAAACTCATCATTCATATTGCAGAATTGGTTTTGCCAAGTTTTTACCTACTATATTGGTAGGCAAAAAATATTTTAGTATCATGAATATAAGCCCTGGGCTTATAGAGGCTTATGAGCCATTTTTGGTGGGCTTAAGTAAATACAGAGACTCTACATATGCTCTCCCCATGTTCATTATCATAACTATACACACAGTATCTCAAATGAAAGCCCTGGACTTATACACGTTTCTTGTTTATAAGAAAACCATCATTTTGCCTGAGACTCAATTGTCTTAACTATTCCTTAAATTGAGCCTGAGATTTTCCTAAATGTCTTAACTGTTACTGTAAAAAACTGGCTAAAGTGGTTTACACTTTCGTTATTAGTATTTTATACTTGAATTGTGAATGTAATAATGACAAAATATCAATTTTTGGCCAACAAAAACATTACATTTTGGAAATTGAGCCTCATGATTTTCTCAAGATTTTTGTTAAGATTTTGACCATGTGAGCCTTGCTTTCTTATAAAAAAACATGTATTCAGGGAGCTTCTATTTGGGATTTTTATGGTATGCTAAAAGTATCTCTTTTAAATGCTATATTTGCCATGTGTTGAACTTTCCTTTTATGAGAACTGCAAAGATGCCTAACTTTTCTCTGCAGTAATAGTTTGTTTAACCAAAGAGGCGCCACATGGATGGCTATTTAAAAGCACTAGAAGCTATGCAGATGGATGCCTTATTCAAACATGATTTTCTCAAGTATTAAGTTTGGTTTATGATATCTTGCACCTTAATTTTGAAGAAGCCAAGAAAATTTTCGATATATTTTTTGACAGAAACAATGGCTGGAAGTATTTCACTGGACACAACCTTGGCAATCCTTCAATCATCAGCAGCTGAAAAAGATAGTGCATCTGAGGTATGGTATGAAGCATAGGAAATTTAGCACAGTTAGTGGGGTATTGTACCGATGAGATGGCCCAGTGGTTAGAGCATCTGCCTCACAATCGGAGGGTTGTTGGTTTGAGCCCTGGCCGAGTCATACCAAAGACTTTTAAAACGGTACTCGCTGCCTTCTTGCCTGGCGCTCAATAAATGAGAAAGGAGTGGGGAAGTTAAACATGCGGAGCTTCCAATGGACCAGCCCCCTGCTGTAGCCTTCACTGCATTCGCAGACGCATGGCCTAGGTCTAAAGAGACAGAGATAGGCGCCGCCCTATGCGCCATTGGGTGTGGGAAGGACTTTGACTTTTTTTTACTTGAGTGGGGTATTGTTCTTGGGTTTTGGGGGCATTGTGACTTTATGTTCCCCTAACAGAGCTATTAGCAAAAAGATTGCTAGAAGACAATGCCTTGAATTTACTATACAGTAGAGGTATTTTCTGCGAGGCAGTGGAAATGCAATATTTATTCCATGACAGAAAATGCTATGTCAAAATTCTTCTATTTCTGCCTCCAACTTTTGGACTAATGGGTGTTAGGTAGATTTATTGATATGAGTTAAAACATCTTTGAAGTTAAATATGAAATGTTTAATAAAGAAGAGTAATATAGAGTTATTTAAATTTTTATATTTGTGCTTGCCAAGTAAATAAATATTTTCTTTGGCAGGTATTGGCAAATCAACTTCTAGATTGTAAGGTGCAAATTGATGAATTCCTTGAACAGTATATAAGTGAAAGAAAGATGTATCACTTGCGGAAAATCAAAGCTGACAAAATGGCAGAGCTTGTTAGGAGAGGGCCTCAAATGCAACAGCAAGGACAGTCATATTACGGAACTGGTTATGGCAGATATTGATTGACACTGTTGATTTCGAAAGTAATCATAAAAAGAACTAATTTGCTCTCTAGGTGAGCAGCAACCTTATGTCCAATATATAAATTATTATGGATTCTAACATATCAATCTAACTTTTGTACATAACGCTTCTGGCAAAAGCTGGTCTAGATTTTCTTGGAATAAGACTCATAACAGATGTTAATTTTTTTCTTTGCACCTGGACATTTTTCAGAATCTAGATGAAGTGCTCCTTGATAACAGAATGTCAAACACAATCTATATTTTATCAACACCAAGGGCTTTATTTTGAACAAAAAATATACCATTCTCTTATTCATTTAACTTATGATGAAGTCAACCCTATAACCTATACAAAATAACTTGTATAAAATGAAATGGCATTTTAAAGGAATGAGGAGAAGAAAGACAATATGTAGGATAGAAATTCAATGAAATGTAAAAATTACACATGGGATAACAGGTTTTTCAATGCAGTATTTAATAAAAGTTCTGTATCCATCTGATAGCAAAATAACAGGAGTATTAGTATTTGATGTAACAAGATTTATAATTGTCATGGATGCTAGAAAATCTATCTTGAGGTAGTTTGATGACTGTGCATACCTAGCTCATTTAAGGTTTGTGATTGGCATCAGTCATCATACATTTACAAAGAATAAAAAGCAAAAAATTATCTTCTATTTAGCTGAAAATTGTTTACTTTATCAAAAAGCAAACATTTAAGCTATAAATGGTATAACTTTGAGCTAGGAATGCCATAAATGAATGTGTACATCTAAAAATGAAAGTAAGTACTTTGAGTATAAATCACAATGGCTCCAATTCCTCTTCTAATGCATATGATAAAATATAATTGTTGATAGTTGATAATGCTAATTTATAATTCCAATAGAAATATAATCATACAGCTAGTCATTGTAATTTACTAAAACATTAGTCAAAGTACTTAGCTCCAGGCAAAACACATAGCATCTCATACAGCAAGTTTGCTGCTGTTAAAGCTGTTGTCCCATTTCTATCATATGGTGGTGAAACCTAAAACAGAGAATCTTTATAGTTAACTTTTCAAGTAATTTGAGAATACACATTATTTTACAGCAGTTAATTGTCAGAGAAATTCTCTTTAGGCAATGTTTGACTGGTTGGCCTAAATCATGAGATGTGGACCACAATTTAATCACACAACAAAAAGTTCTTTAAAATATGCTGGATGATTTCACAAATAATTGTAATATGTATATTTTCTTGGTCTTGTCTGTAATCACCAGCACAATACACCCAGAGTACAATGGCCCTCAGCAACTTAACAAAGTGGTCACAAATAACTTAGCCTTTCTTTTGTAGTTGTTGATGCTATACTGGTGCAGAATTCTTTTCACAAGCCATATTGAAATTTGTAGCTATAAATGTTATCTTGTAGCTCAGAGTATTTTCAAATCTATAAATATTATTAGCATTTTGCATCATTCACTATCCAATTTCAAGATAGAAAAGCCTAATAAAATGAAAGTGTTTCATTGCTATTCTTTGGCAGTCTGATACTCCACAAACTTCAAGCATACTTGTATTTCCTTATTTTCTTTAAATTTCAAAAGAATAATTTTAAAAGTTTAGTTTGTTTTGAAAATAGAGGCATTCGTTTAGATAAAAATTCAGTTTGGTCACATCAGCTACCAATTCCATGGAGAAATAATTGTACATTTTTTGAATAGTATAATAAGCCATTTAAAAAAAAATTTCTAGGTCCATTGTTTCCATACTTTTGTACCCTGAGTGTAGGTTATTACTTGGTAAATAGACAGACTTTGAAGACCTTTGGTGATTGACAAATAGAGCTTCAATTATGTTGGCCTGCTCATTGCACCAACCTAATATGGCTTGTGATAGCACTCAAGAATTGACATAATTTTCCAATCTATCATTATGTGTGTATCAAAATTATTGGATCTCTTACCTCAACAAGATCACACCCAATAATATTCAGTCCCCTTAACCCTCTGATTATCTCAAGAGCTTGTATTGTTGTTAGTCCACCAATTTCTGGGGTTCCTGTGAACATGGTGATACAAAAAATATTACAAAGCTGATTTCTTAAAGCAACTGCAATGATACCCTATTTATTTAGCTTGATGCAGGCCTGTTTCTATATTTCATCTGGGGTATAGATATGCAGGTATTCTATCTGTTTTCAAACTTGATTTCTTTGAACATGATTGTGGCTGCATTGGTTTGTGCATAATATGATACAATCTGGGGTAAAGCTAAAGGGAATTTTTAGAGGGGTGGTCAACCCTAATTTGCCATCAAACACAACTTCCCTAGAACCAAATTTGCCAACAAAGCGATTTTCATACATTTTTCAGTAATACAATGTAAACCAGCACTATCCATGTTTATGATTTCTGTGTATAGTAAAATAAAATAAAGTGATACTATGATATTCGATAAATAATAGTATATTTCTCCACTAAAATACATGATAACTACATCTAAATGCAATATTCATAACTTTAGCAGTAAGACAACAAAAAAGAGAGACATTCTAGTGTGGCTTCATCCTTGAGTGACAAGCCAATCGATTTTCATTCACTTAGGTTTCCAGTATCTCAATCCCTCCTTTGCTCCCTTTAGGTAAATAGTCTGCCTCCCACTTGATGACATAAAAGTGAATGTTCAAACAATTAATATCAATTAAATAAAGAAATTAGTGGTAATGACAGAACCTGTTCCAGGACAAAATGCAGGGTCTATTGCATCAATATCAAAGCTTATATAGACTGGGCCATCTCCAATATGTTGTTGAACTTCTTCCATTAGTGGCACTAGTGATTTCCACCAGCATTCTGTAGCTGGAAAAATTTTGAAGCCCTAGTTTGATCAATAATACAGATTTTTGAAACATCATTCCAAAAATATCATTCCAAATATCAAAAATATCATTACAATTATATCATTCCAAAAACAAATCTTCAAAACCTAGCAAAATTCTTCAAACAATCTTTTTATGTTTACCAACCAATAGAAATAGTGTGAAGTTTAATATTATAAATAACAGTAAAATAATTCAATTAGAAATATAGAAATGAAAAGTCAATCACATGATTCATATTGTTCTAGAAGTTAAATAATAAAGGTAGTATTTACTAGCTTCCTTGGCAAAATCCAATCTGAACTGTATCCAGATCCTCGCAAACCAATCTGGACGACACGATTGCAATCCAATAAATCTTCCTCAACAGCTAATAAGAATGGATTTCCATGATGAATCTTAGCATCTGCCATTGGACCATACAAATCTGTGTGAGCATCAACATGTATCATGCCAACTTTGCCATACTTCTCCTATTGAAAACATATTGGATTTTTAGCTAATAAACTAGCTATAGATGATGCCCACTGAATGCAGTCATAATCTGCAAATTAGCCTTGGAAAAACAAGAAATGTCTTCACTTGCTGGTCATGCTCAGATGATCATTGATTGATGACATAACATGTCACTGCGAAGGAGCATGTGACCCCCTGACGTATGTGGTTGGGTTGGAGATAGCTAATAAAAGATCATATGGCCCCCTATATAGGCTGAGGAGCTCTTTTTTCAAATTTAAAAATGTAGAGTGCACCTCTGCAATTCACAGTATGACCCTTGCTTGTATGTAGGGGGGGACATGCAAAGTTGCCTCTCAACATATCCCCCAGCACAAAATGCTTCCTGTGCTCCTGCAAAAGATAAGCAGTTAAAGTAGGAAGTGGATGCCTCTTATTGATAGGTCAAATTTGTCTGTCTCACAAACTCAAAATCTAGCTACTCTTGATATATTGTGTGGAGTCCAAGAAAAGTCAGCAAAATGATAATAGAATGGCATCAATTTTTAAAAAATGTTGCAGATTGCAAACATTTAATAAGTGCAACTTCAATGGTGACACTTACCCAGAACAAAAAATTAGAATTAGACAAGCAGAAACATGCATCTCTGCAACTAACAGCATGACATTTGTGCTGGTGCCAATTCTTGGTCTGGGTGAATGTAGCCATTTAAGAGGCCCTTATTGTTAATTTTTTGCAATCTACATCTCTATTGAAAGCTAACTATGAACTTGGTATAAAAGTGCTTCTACTCACTTTCATAGCTTGCAGGATTGGATATGAAATTGTGTGGTCTCCTCCCATAATCAATGGTTTGCAGCCATTTTCAATCAGCTTTGCAGTTTGTCTCTTGATCTGTTCTACTGCCTTTGGCAAATCAAACATGTTTATAACCATATCTCCTACATCTCCCACCATTAATGAATCAAATGGCGATGCTCCTTTATCACAAATAAAACAAATAAGGCTCATATGGATTGTGAAAGTTTGTATTCCCAAAATGATGTGCATTCTCTGAGTGCAAATATCAATAAACATTGATAAATAGGAAAATCTCAAATTCTGGAAATACTAATGGTGTTTTATGAAGCATCTTCAGTTAAAGGCATGATGTAGATGATTTTTTAGCAAAAGCACAATTAGAAGTTCTATCTATGATGCACATTTAGGTGCCAAATAAAAAAAATCTCTCAATGGCTGGGGTTCTAAAAACTTTTAAATATCTAAATAGTGGCAAACCACTTACCAGTTGCATTATTGAATTTTCTGACAATAACTGATTCTGTTCTTATTTGCCTGGGGCCCATCCTGGTTCCTGATCGGTTTGTTGTTCCAGCATCCAAAGGAACTCCAACAAAGCATGCATCTAAACCTGCAATAAATTGCAGTACAGACTATCACTGGGAAGTGCAGCTTTACTATACATTTGAGAATGAAAGCCACAAGGAATTTCATTGCCAAATGAGAGAGAACAGCCAGGTTTACAAGTCGCCATTCATCATCAAGAAGTCAGTGTATCCATACAAGTTTGATGAAGCAATTGTTATAGACATTCTAATGCTACACAGTCAACAAGGGTGTCATGGCCAGGGGGCATGGTCCCTCAAATTTTAAAAAACATTGAACAGCAAAAGTCTGAGTAATTTCATATGAAGCATTACAATTTCCAAAAATCTAATGATTTCAAAAACAAAATTTTTGGATTTTTGCAAATTTTAATGTTTATGTATTACATTCCTAAGCATGAAATGCTAGTTGGACATGAGAGAACAGCCTGAGGAAGTGGGGGTCAGGGAGCTTGCCCCTAGAACAATTTTTCTGGGTGATGCCCTCCAGAACATCAGAAAACCCCATTTGCAAAGCAGAAGCACTGCATTCTGTGGCATAAGATTGTTTATTTCTTCAGTGATGTTTATAGGGAGAAGGAAAGGGGCTAACGTGGTTTTGGACCCCACCAATGTCTGCCATGCTGGCAATTACTAAACAGGGAGTGTGTGGGTGGGAACAGGAAGGCAGGTGTGAACAATCCCGTCGAAAGTTAGTTGTGAAAAGGGTTAGGGTTTCCAAAGGGTTAGGGTTACTCAAGGATTAGGGTTACTCAAGGATTAGGGTGACTCAAAGGGTTAGGGTTAGCGTTAGTTTTTGTATGTGCACCATTATGAAATTTACCAAGTACATGTTTTCTTTTTTACAAGAAAATCATTATTTTGCCTGAACCTCAATCTTCTTAAAATTTCCCGAAATTGATCCTGAGATTTTCTTAAAGTTTTCTTAACTTTTACTGAAATAAACTGGCTAGAGTGGTTTACACTTTCATTAATAATATTATATACTTGATTTTGACTTCCATCTTTAACATTTTGAATGCAATAACGACGAAATATCGATTTTTGGTCTATAAAACCACCTAATTTTGGAAATTGAGCCTCGTGATTTTCTTACGATTTTTTTAAGATTTTGACGATCTGAGCCTCATTTTCTTGTAAAATTTTTTCTTATAAAAAAACGTGTATGGTAACACATGCGTACTTTAGTGAGTGTTTTATCAGATTACTCAGTAATTGGTACGCTTTGCCACACGTTTTATTATTTATTTCAATTCAGTGGATAATTTGTAGCTGTTTGATGTAGTATTCATAACCATTTGGCGTCGACGGAATTCTTCACATCCCTTTTTTATCACTCAAAAGTCCAAGCCCCTCATAACCTATCAACGCTCTTGTGTCTGAATCTAAGTTTGACAATTATTCGTCGAACTTACATCTGAATGCCATACTCTGCAATCAGGACTATAATTAGTAATCATCGGTCATGAAGCTGCGTGCAGACTATGGCATTTTTGACTAATATCTCGAGTTTGTAGTATCACTTACGTAACTAATGTACAACTTATTGGAATTTAAATCCAAGGGTAGCAGAACCATATGTAAAATTCTACCAACCCTCTGAGGTTTGGTGAATAGGCAACCGCATCATTGAAGCTATTCCACCACACCTTGGGACAGCAGCGCCACTTAGGGGCTCATTCATTTGCGGAGGAACTGGAATCCTTCTATGTTTCGAGCTTACATGAAAGCATCTCCCACATATTCTGCTCATATATTGGAATCTCTGCATATTGACTGCAAAGTTGGCAGATCCAGAGAAGCCGAGTGTAGTCCAGTGCACGAGAGCGAGACAAATTGATGCCAACGACCATTCTCACAAATGCCAACCACGGCCGCAAAATCAACCCTATAGCTAGGCACACGAAATAGGTGAAATCAGCAGAGAATAGAATATTTTGGAGGTTAACACTACAATTGGCGATTGCTTTTTGAAATTTGCAATTTTGTTTGGTTGAGATTGTTTTCAAAATTGCGTCAGCCATGAATTTGTCTCTTACGTTACACGAGACATTTTACCAAATTTTTCCAGGAAATGGAGAAATTAGCTAAATTGTTCAAGTTGCTTTGAAGCTTCATCTATTAGCATCGCTAAATACTCAACGATTAATGATTCGCTCTTGGAAGTTCAGAGATACTGGGATGATTGATGTAGGTTTTGCTGGATGCAGAGTTATTTTGTGAATATTAAAGCTCTGTGCATTAAATTTCATAACAAACACATTTTCAGTTCATTTTTGGATGTTTTCATTAGCATTTTAGCCACTATCACAAAATGTTCGCTTTGGATGTCACGTCCGTCTCGTGAGAATGGCCCAATTCTTCTACAGGTAGCGAACCATGTAACATATCATTTCTTCAGAATGCATCATATTCATTTCTCTTCAAAATAAACCGCAACTGCAATCATAACGCCCATTTGCACACTCGATTTGCAGTAATCGGGTCCGATATTGAGCAGATTTTGCATATAACAAGGTATTCAGAATAACATAAACCACAATAATATTAATCACAAAATATCTCTATTCTTTAATATGGAAAAGCTGATCAATATCAGATCAGATTGAACGCTAATATCTAACACGGAACCAGAGGCGGTGCTACAGGTGGGCGAGGGGGTTCGACACCCCC
>OLMO02000262.1:18323939-18334807 GCA_900291935.2 Cassiopea xamachana
AAACAGAGGGTGTCTCGGCACATCACTGCCTGCACCTGCCTGTATGGGTAAATTGACCAAATGCTTTTATTTTAGCTATATTGTAGCATATTTACATATTTCAACTTTTATTTATGAATGCTGATAGGAATTAATAGGTAAACATTAAAGCAATTAAGCAATTAACCGAATTTTAAGACAATAGTGGTCGCTGGCAGAAGTTGCCTGCCAAGATTTAAGCTGCTGGCGAGCGGCGTCTTTGTCTGACCCTGCCTACAGAGTACTATTTACAAAATGAAATGTGTCGAAACTTGAAGTTCCATTTCATAATCGCATCCATATTTTCGATTAATGTATACTAAGCGCATGGACGGAAACCTGGAGGTTTAGGTTCCTACCCTTATCTTCAAGGACAGAGTTGTTATTATTTTGGGAAAGTTTTGACAGTATTTAGTGTGTAACTTATTGAATACAACTCCCAATTACTTCCTACTTCTCTTCCGTGCCAATGCAAAGTGTTTGTGGTTAGAGTTTCCCAGTAGTTATCCCTCTTCTTTTCAACAAAGAGTTATAGTTGAAGGACTTGCTTTGCATCGTACATAGGTAGAGCTAGATCTCCTTTGGGGTGAGTGTCTAAGCGGCCCAGCCAGTTCCATTAGCTTAGCAGAAGTTAAGCNCATGGCTATGTACGGTCAGATACTGAATGGGCGACCTTCCAGATGAACGACCAAAACAGCTCTCTCCGCTGTCCTTCGGAAGGGACGTTAAACTAGGGATCCCATGCCTGGATTCGCCATGCATAGTAGGCCTAAATTAGCTGAATAAGATAGGTATAACAGTATACTCAAAATAGAGTAAACGATAACAACAACAACAGCTTGCAAGCCTACCTTTCCAAGAAGCTAGCGTTTTTTTGTTTCCGTTACCTTCGAGCTCAGGCAAAATTATGGAATCTCTATAGTGTACTTGGAAGAAATAAACCTTATACTCATTCAAAAAGGAGCTTATAGACTCGACGAAGACAACAGTGTATCTGAAATGTATTATCACCGCAGTGGCTTTCTATCAATTCTGCTATCATATTATAGATCTCATTTTCGCAGGGCAAAAGAGCTCTGACACCTCCAAAAATATATTAAAGTTACGCCCCTGGCTGGCGGCATTCCCTTTAACTTTCTTGAGCCATTCACTTGATTTAGCAGATCCAGAATGCCTTCTACCGATGACTTGAGACAGGCAATAACTTTCTTACCTCCTTGAAGGTAATAAAGTTATTGCCTGTCTCAAGTCATTGGTCTTTGGTGAGTCAAAGATAATTTGATAATAGATATGGTCGCGCATAAGTATAACTACAGTGTAGTACACTATTATTATACATTCATCTTCCAGGAAGCTAGTACAGCATACGCCATTTTAATTATGGGTGTCTACTGGTGCACAGAAGTTGCTGACCTTGCGGTGACGTCATTGCTCCCATTGTTGCTGTTTCCAATTTTGGGTGTCATACCGGCAAAGGAGATATCTATCTCTTATTTTAAAGACACAAATGTCCTTCTACTTGGAGGTTTGGTCCTTGCAGTTGCTATAGAAAGATGGAACGTGCACAAACGAATTGCCCTGAAAGTTCTTTTATTAATTGGGGCCCAGCCAAGAAGGTGAACTTCGCACTGATTACCATTACACAGAAAATTCTTGTTTCACTAGCTTCTGTGGGCTTTTCATTTGATTTGTTTTAGACCGCTATTGGTATTCCTTGACAGATTCCTATTTTGCTTGGGTTGTGGAGACAGCCATTATTTAGGGGTATCTTTGTCCTGCAAATTGCGGAATTTTCAGTTTTTTACTTTGTGGAGTTTTGAATATACTTTTCATCATACTTGCGATATTATAAGTTAAATATTTTGCACATGGGTAGAATTCTCGGTTCATGTTTTGAGCCATAATGGCATTTTCCCGTCCAAAACCCTGCTTAGTTATCCCCTCCACGTGATTGCTTTAGAGGCTCATTTGATACCTTGAGAGGTGATTTCTTCACTAATTTCTATGACATCAAAAACATGTCAAGATGAATATTTCTTTTCTAACACCATTGATATATAATCTATGACGTCCTGATGTATCAAAAGATCTAATACTCTTCGGTCCTATGGAACTGTAGCGGTTCTGTCGAGCGTTGACATTATGATATATAATATTTTCCTCTTTGATATGTTACTCTTTCGATTTAAAATACCGTATTTCTCCGCCTATAAGCCCAGGGCTTTTCTGTGTCCGTAGGGCTTTTTTTGGTGGGCTTAGCTGCAGGGGGACTTATCCGCGGGGGGGCTAATACGAGGTGTAAGAAAATGGTCAGTGAGAAAATGATCCAAAATTCCCAGTTTGCTAGCTTAAAAAGCGAGTGTAATATTATCTTTGACAACAATCTAAATGATAACTGCTTATGATCAGTTCGTCACTAGTTGCACTGTTAGTTTCACTCTCATTGTCACTCCTTTCAGTCTGAAAGTCCAGGTGAGGCATTGAGTTACCTTGAACCAATAAACTCTGTTGTGCAAAGCTGCACGAAAAGAATGTTAGAGATTTGAAAGAAAGGCGCAATACTATTCGTGACTTTACTATTTCCTTCGATCTAGAAAGCAACCCTATAGGGCCTATCTGCCGGGGGGCTTATACGTGCAGAAAAGCATGCGTTAGGGAAAAGGTGAATTTATCTGCGGGGGTGCGTATGCGCGGGAGGGCTGATAGGTGGAGAAATACTGTATGTGGTGCTGTATTGCTGGATTTATTGAATGAAGGACTGTTGGAAACATCTTTGTTGCAGGCTAATGCTTGGCTTTATGCTGACAACAGCGTTTATATCAATGTGGATTACGAATACTGCAACAACAGCTATGATGACGCCAATTATGGAAGCTGTTCTCAAAGAGTTGGACAAAGAGCAAATGTCAGAAGCAATCATGGACGACGAGGACGCGGATACCAGTAGGCCAAGCGATATCGAGGCTGGTATTGAAGACAAAATCAAGGAATTGAATGCAAATGGATTTGAAGAGAGCAGCAGAACTTTCAGTAATGAACAAGTAGAGTTGAAAGAGGTGGGTTTGAGTGATGCATCCAGATCTGGAAGCACCAAAAAGTTGGTCGAAATGTGAGTAAATAGATAGAATTTCTCTCTATTAGCCTTACTTATGTATAGCCTTAGTTTTTGGGGCAGGGGTAATTTCTAGGGGACTCAGGGTGTGGAGCTCCTTTGTTAAAACTTTTTTGTTCATTTTGGGGCTCAACACCATGCAATGCCAAATTACGAAGGTAGTCCCATTGTATGAACGATCCTGTTTTGTTGGTAGAATTGTAAGATACGACAAGGGAGATTTGATTATACATGAATGCAATGTTCAAATATAAATTCACTAATATTAATCCATCTTGGATGTGTGTTTAGATAACACATAGATTTGTATCAACAAACTTGTCGTTTATGGTTGCTGATGATGATGATGATGGTGGTGATGGTAGTGGTAATGATGATGATGATGACGATGACGACGACGACGACGACGACGACGACGACGACGAAGATGATGATGATGATGATGATGATGATGATGATGGTAATGATGGTAATGATTATGATGATTATGATGGTGATGATGATGATGATGATGATTATGATGATTATGATGATTATGATGATGAAGTTTATTTTGCAGGTCTTCGGAGAATTTGCAGGCAGATCTAGCTCAATCGGAACATCCAGTGAGACCATTTACTTTCGTGTACCGAATAATCGTCCCTCCCCCGATTGTCAGTTTTTGTCATATTTTCAACTCTCCTCCCACTCNCTTATTCCAACCCACCAAAGCATTTGTTTCGAGGGCTTTATTCTAAATATATAATATCCTCTTAGGTTTATTCTGTCTAATTAATATCATTCATTCTTCTCTGCTTAGGACTTCTTAGCGTATGTAAGAAAGTCTCTAAGTAGCTCATGATATCATAGATTCTATTTTTCCAATCCCCCCATTTATTCCAAAGGTACCTCCAATGATTCTTCATGCCTTTCGTAAAACTAAGTATTAAAAATTTTTCTACAGTGAATTTTTAAAATGAAAATCCATATAGTTAGCAGAGTTTTAGCAGTTTTTAATTTGAAGCCTTTATGTTCAAGCAATGCTAGCCCACATTAAACTTTAAGAGCTTTTACATTTCATGTAGAAAGTCATGTCTAACGTGAAGAAAAGTCTATTCATATGAGCCTTAGAGCCCTCGATTTTTTCTAATTTTGATCTTATGTTCTGTGTCTCCTATCCTGTGCTTCCTGCTGAGTTCGAGTCGTTAATGTTTACATAATCTTTGAGGTGGACGCTAAAACCCAAAAACACATTCAAATGTCCAAAGGAATGATGCTCTGTATTTGCTACGCGGCAAACATCGGCGGCACTGGTACATTGACCGGTACAGGACCACAGCTCGTTTTAGCTGGTCAGCTGACAGAGTGAGTATGCTGTGTTGAATGGAATTTAGTCTCATTGATATAAATGTAAACCGTGCTAGCAATTAAGGCATGTCATTCTAAGTTCATACTACAGGTTTCACAAGCTTAGGAACATAACGTTATTCGTTTATCAACGACCCTATCCAATGGCAGCGGCACGGGAGGCGAATAGGGGGCGAATGGAGACCATGTCCTCCTACTTCTCGCCATGATCAAATTTCTAATTTGTCCAAATTCGATGAAAAAGTTTTAAGGTTTGGGTCAGGGACCTTAGCAAACTATTGACGCGGGTGTGGCAATCATATCGTGTTGTCATTTTTAGGGCATTGACCCAAATCCTCCCAGTTTGCAATGGCTGGTGCTGCCCCTGACCTAATCAGCCAAGTGTGCATTCAAAAGGGTGCCACTGAAGATGTGGGGGTGCGACATCTAAAGATCGTGAGTCGAGTTACTCAGTGTAGATGATTCAGATAATTTCTATAGACGACCTGAGATCTGACACCCCAAAATTGTTTCAGGAATCGCCCCCTGCGTGCTCAGCATTGGGCTCCCTGTTTGCTAATTTGACTATTGATGATCAGACTATTAGCAATTTAATCATTGGTACCTAGTGCAATACGCTACGCTATTTGTTTGACAGTATTTTCTATTAAGTTTTGCATATTTCGTCAAACTTCTTAGCAGCCATAGTCTAAGGTAATGCACTTGACTCAGACCAACGTGGTCCTGGGTTCAAGGCCCATCACAGGCCATTTGTGATGTCAGGAAGGGCATCCAGCCATAAATGCTCGTGCCAGAACCATAGTCCTCTTATAGGTACCCTCCAAGCCCCCCGGAGTAGGGGGAAACGGAGGTAGAATTGAGTAGATTTCGTCAAACTTCGATAAATTGCATATTCCCTCTTCATATCAAGGATGACATATTTTGCCTTAAATTTCACCTTGGCTTTTGCAGTGTTTTCAAGAAAGGACCTGGAATTTCGTTCCTTCAATGGTTTATTTATGCATTCCCAGAGGTTCTGTTGCTCTTATTCATTGCTTGGCTCTATTTACAAGTTATGTTTTTCGGCATTGGGTAGGCTCTCCATATTTTACGTTCACTTGTTGCAACATTTATGCTTTCTTTCTTGAAATTTTTTCAACTTGTGCTCATAACATTTAATACTACCCTAACCAACGATGGGGATGATAAAAGTATAATTTTTGTTCTCTAACATTTTTGTTGAAATTATGTACTAATATTATAGGTAAATAGATTTGATAAATATAGCTAGCTACCAATATCAGGATTAACCCATGAGTTTTATTGAATATCATTTGTAGAAACATAGCTTGAAGGGCTGTTTTGGCTTTACTGGTCTGTCACTCAGACAATATCAGTATGTAGTGCTCCGTTCTTTTCGAAGCTGTATTTCACTTCCGATTGAAATGCAAGTGTAATTATGTTTTGAATTTTGTTTTCTCCAGGATTAGGCTTAAGATACGTGTCTATTAAGGGACCGGTAGTTTTTAATGTCCGGGACTTCTAGTGTCCTGGATCGGGATGGCAGGAATTGAAATGGAGCATGAAAATTCATTACGTCAAAATTTTCGGTCATAAAATCAAACTTATAATAGCCCTTGCAGCTGCTGAGAAATGTAAGATAATAGTATTTCTTTACCAAACAAAGTTTTAAGTTATATTCTTGATGTGTTCTGAAATTTCAATAGAAATATTAATTGGCTTTGACTTTTTCAGGCGACATTTTACTTTTGCTTCTACCCTGACCTTGGGTATTTATGACCAGTTCCTCAAAAATTCTAGGGTTACTTGAAGACCATGGTTTTCATGCTACCGTTTTTGGCAATTTCGAGTTTCGCAAAAAAAATTGTTTACATTTACGTTTCATATTTTCATATTTACATTAAAATTGAGATTTCTTTAATTCTAGATGGAAGCATCTTTGCTTTTGCTTTCGAGGTAGCAAAAGAAATAAAACCAAAGGAGTTAAGATTTATAAGTTGATAAAACAACAGTACAAGGATTTAGGGCCTATGAGGTAAGTAAGTGACTGTCTTACAGCTCTTCATTGTTCCTCTTTCTAGTAGTGGCGGACTTTCAGGGGGATGTAAGGTATTCAGTGAATACTCTAGGATATGAGAAAAATACTAGGCACAAATTGTATTCATAAAAAGAGCAGGCGTGCGTAAAATATATCAAATTGATCACAAACAAGAGAAACTATATTTACATTTTTCAGTTATTGCAGCAGTATTCATGTTGGTTTCATATTGGTATTTAAACCGTGACATCTGGGAACAGCTATATCTAATGCGAAATTCCAGCTATGAGAGATGGACTAGGACGTTGTGCTCTGTATGACAAAGCAGCTAATATACAACGGATCACATTTTCTTCCAGTGACAAAAATAACTTGAACCACAAAATTATCCATTGTGTTTTACTTATTATCTGCTTCGTCAAACAGAATTTCTCCACTATCTCGCCCACTTACGATATCTGCAACTGAGTGACACTGAAATAGATGATACATCACTGAAAAAATGATGCTGCATTTCTATCTGTCCACTCCTCCGCATCATTTGATTTCACACATGTGTTTGTTTCAAACTTTATGAAGAATATACAGAAGAGATATCACGTTTTCATGATTAGTAACAGTACGCAGACTTTTCTTACTTAAGTAGTAGCTATTTATACCACTTTACCATGATCATTCCATTAAAAATATTTGTTGATGTTTTCTTTTTCACAGCTTTGCAGAGATATCCGTATTATTACACTTCATCGCGTTGGTTTTGCTATGGATTCTTAGAGATCCAAAATTCATTCCTGGTTGGGGCTCATTATTTACTGGGTCGTAAGTACCTATGCATGTGTATAGCCTACAAAAGTTCATTTGGATCCATGATTATAGCACTTAGGGTGAATGGAACCTTTACTTCCATCAGGGTTCATGGCTGTACAGCTTCTTCATTATCTCTTTCAATTTTCTTTCATCAGTTGTTAAAGTCAACCCTTTGCCTTACTGTTTCAGTAGCCGTTAGACAGCTTATAGATTTTGATACTGGACATAGCTTTTTCATGTATAAACAGAGAACATGGTCGCTTCCTTAAAAGGAAGGTCTTATACGTGTTTTTAATGGTTCTCTCCTTTTATTGCCTTGACCGCAACCTAGTTCCAGGGTTTTGATTTTGTCCAGCCTTAGGTGAATACTGAAATAATGATGTGCGAAACGATGTTGTTGACTGTGTTAATGACTTTGTTTCAGGAATGGCAAGAGCATGGTTACTGATGCGACCGCTGGAATCTGTATCATTTTCTCAATGTTTTTCTTTCCATCAGTGCGACCTGAAATGTTTGGTGGTCCAAGGCGAAAAGGTAAGGCCCATGCCATGGTAGAATTTGCCACCTCAATAGGTGGTCATTTTGCCAAAAAGATTTTGCTCTCTTCTTGTAACTCTCCAGCCAGGGGGTATGATGCATTCATAAAGTGGGGGGAAACATTATTTAAGGCGCACGTTAACCGACAAAAAGCATCAGGGCACTTTGCTAAAAGTGAGGGACAGCATTTGCCCTATGTGCGTCCTACATTTTTGTTTCCAGCAGTTCAAATTCAAACAAAATAATCGTACATGTAATAGCCAAAATCACACATTCATATTCACAGTTTAAAAAGCACTTTGCAAAAATGAAAGATTGTCACACTGATCGTCATTGAAGCGGGTACATAAGAACTAACTCTTTTCAGCTAAGATAGAATATTTTGCTATTCGGCTATGCGATCAAAATTCGAATAGCGATGAAGTAAACCGATTATTCGGCTACTTTAAATGTTTTATTTGGACAGCCCTAGCTAGAACAGCTGAGATTTCAGATGACATACTCGTTCCAGTTTTAGGGTAAATCTCCAAGTGGGCACATTCATTGACATGCGAAAATAAATTCAAAAACATCATTCTTTTTCTTTAGTCACTCCTAATACAGAGACTCTAATGTTTTCCAAATCCAGACCCTTTTGTGCAGATAGTGATTATTGAACAGAGAGATTAGCAACAGATACCTCCATCGTGGCCCATATATTCTGCTACAACTGGGGTTTCAACCCAACATTTCATAGTTGTCTTGTACTGTAGGCCCTATTCTACCTAAATTACCATAAAATCTTTAAGTAATTTTATCATCAATAATCTCTTTCAGAGCCACATGAACCATTATTGAAATGGAAGGAGACTCAAAAGAAATTTCCATGGAATATTATTCTTCTCCTAGGAAGTGGCTTTGCTATTGCAAGTGCTTGTGAGGCAAGTATTTAAATGCATATCTAGTTGCATTTTTATCATTTCGTCCTTTAATTTTGATGCATTGGCCAAATGCTCAAGCCAATGGAAAAAGAATAGTAACTGTGAATAAAACAACGTGCTACTCTCCTAATCCATTTGTTGTTAGCTGTGGCATTAAATGTGTAGTTTGCTTCGAGTAGAAATGCCATAAAATCTAAGAAATTGTCCATTTTCCAAAGTTCTTAAAGTAAGAACATGGCACAAAATTTGGTTGACCATTGAACAAATACTGTCCATCATGGGTAATATTTGTTCAGTGGTCAACCCAATTTTGTGCCATTTTCTTCTATTTTAATTAGCTTAGAGTTTTCAATCCTTTTCGAGCTTAAAACTTCAACATTTTAAATCATTAAGGAAAAGAGCGAGTAGTCTGCTTTCGTCATCATACAAGCAATGCAATCCCAAAACGATAGATTCCCCACTTCCTTGTTTAAAACTTTTGCATTTGAATCTTAACACAATAAGCAGACTTCCACTTGTCAGCTAAGGCTAATTATGCTCCCAATGAAGAAGAAGTTAACCGTAATATCGCTCGAAATATTGTTCAAATGTTGGCATGAGCGAGCTCCGAATTTCAGTTAGATCGAATCTTCATGTAAATAAGAGATTCGTACAGTAGCGGCTATTAGGGAGATAAAGGGGAGGAACGTGCCCCCAGGTGCCGTCAAATCGGCAAATTTTTGACAAAAGATGTAGCCCAAAGGCTAAATACACGCCTTTTTTACAAGGTAACCTCCTTTTTACCCGAGTCTTAGTTTTCTTCAAGACGTTTTCCTAATGAAAAACATGGAAAAACATGTGTACTCGACAGATGTTCCACTACCTCCAAAATACTCGGCATATTCAACACTTCTCCCCCCCCCCGATGTTTCGTAAAAACCGCTACTGAGTCCGCAATTCTATTTGGATCTGGTGTGAAATCTTCTTAATGCAAAAATTGTTTATTAGAACTCCTGATTGTGTCTTTGGATTTAATGTCAACTCTTCTCAATATAATGATTTATTTTAGAAATCTGGATTGTCTCTATGGATTGGGTGTCAACTTACAGTCTTGGGCTCAATTTCAGATTTCGCAATTGTGCTGACAATCTGCGTTATGATTACCTTCTTAACGGAGTTCACATCAAACACAGCAACAGCAACAATATTGCTTCCAATTCTTGCTTCACTCGTAAGTGTTCCATTACTTTCATACTTAATAAATTTTACCTGTAGTCATCAGCTCCCATGTCCTTTCAAGGGCAATACAATGGGTTTTGGCTGAAACCTTAGCATTAGCTCACAGCACTGAGCTATATAGTCGTGTAGATAGTAAGTTTTGTAACTGAAAAATATGTGTGATGCTGTTGAAAAGGAGAGTATAATTGTTCCAGAAATAAAACTCTCTTGCTTGGAATGAAGGAGGTGATTTTTAACACCTGACCATTTGGCATTTTTTTAAAGGATAAAAGTGTTATAAGGCCTAACTTTTGTATAACATCTTACAGTACGTTATACATACGTTTTCTAATGTTTGTTCCTTGACTTCCCACTAGCTCGACCTCCTTTCCACCCTATAACCAATGTACTTTACCTATGTCAGTCACGATAAATATCGTGTATCATTTTGTATGAACATTTAGAAAACCCCTAGCCTCAGCCCCGATACGAGGCTACTAGAAATGGCAGTTTAGCATACTATTTCTTTCATTTTCTCATTTCAGGCACAGAGCATAAAAGTCCATCCGTTCTATCTCATGATTCCAGCAACGGTCTGTTGTTCATTTGCTTTCATGCTGCCTGTTGCAACGCCCCCAAATGCCATTGTGTTTGCAACCGGAAGATTGAAAATCCCTGACATGGTAATATTCTACATTCAAAGCATTTTCCAAGTTATATATATATATATCTTCAGTTGCTGAAATACTAGTTAGATCCGAAACATATTTTGCAAACTAAAAACAATCGTCGTCTTTTTGCGTCTCATATATATATATATATATATATATATATATATATATATATATATATATATATATATATATATATATATATATATATATATATATAT
>OLMO02000262.1:18344329-18358528 GCA_900291935.2 Cassiopea xamachana
TATATATATATATAATGTATATATATATATATATGTATATATATGTATATATGTATATATATAGATATATATATGTATATATGTATATATATATATATATATATTATATATATATCTCATATACAAGATATATGATATAGATATGTAGGTCATCATAAGCGTAGGAGGAAGGGCGGTAGGGGGCTGCAGAAGTCTGTTTCACTCGGGCAGATTTTCTGAAAGAACAATAGGAAATTCGGGCAGAAAGTTTACAGAACGCTTACAGCCCCCCCCAAAAATATAACGTCCTCCTACGCCCATGTTGGTTGTTTTCTAACAGTCCAACTTCTGTTATTTACTAAGATTCACCATCATTTCAATTGTGCATGGTGCTTTTCCCTTTCTATGTTTCAAGTACGTGCATGTGCATACATAAGAAGCCATAAATCTTTGCCAAGGAAGCCTTAAGAAGGTTGTGACACTGGAATCGTGAAAGTGCTAAGAAAGTTTGAATACTGAATGTGAAAAATCTTTCTTATAACGAGCACGTGTAGTCAGTCTCTATCAGAAACAGTGGCGGGTCAAGACCGAGTTCCTTGCTGACTAGAACTTAGTCAGATTTTCCAAAAGCAACATTTTATTTCATTAAAATTAACTGCAGTAATGATGTGGAAAGAAATTTCATTGCGAGTAAGAATGAGCTCCATGATTACCACGTTGAAAAAGAAATTAAAGGATTTCCCGGTCTCAGTTAACATCCTTTCCCGAAGCACGATCCAGGGACAGACAGGTCGGTACGGCCATTCGAGCCAATGCCCGGAGGGCCAGCTGCATGAAGTCAAATTCTGATTATGGAGAGCTTTGCAACGTACATATGAAAGAACTGGCATTAAAGTTGTAGATTTATCACAAATTTGCAGCCTTTTTCAACATCTCTGCATACCGATTTACACTTTTTAGAGTTCATGGGCTGTTTTAGTCAAACGGTGTCCGGGCTGAAAATTATATGTAAATGAGATAAATTAATGAATAAATAAGAGATATGGTCAGACACAATTATACACATGTTAAGTTTTCATCTTCCAGGAAGCTTGTACAGCATACGTCATATTAATGATGAGTGTCTACTGGGCGACAGAAGTTACTGATCTTGCGGTGACGTCATTGCTTCCATTGTTGCTGTTTCCAGTTTTGGGTGTCATACCAGCAACGGAAATTTCTCCCTCTTACTTTCCAGACATAATTTTCCTTCTTGCTGGAGGTTTGGTCGTTGCAGTTGCCATAGAACGGTGGAACCTACACAAGCGAATTGCCTTGAGAGTTCTTTTGTTAGTTGGGACCCAACCGAGAAGGTAAACATCGTATTTTTTTACTATTTGACTAAAGTTCTCATTTGGTATGTTCGATGACTTCATGAAGATCCCTTGGAAGATTACATGATGTCTCAGGGGTAATGTATAAGGCTTGGGATGCGAGAACGTGCCATTATTTAGTAACCTCCTTTCCCAGCAAAGTAAGAATTTGGAATTTTCTACATCAGTTTTTTGAGTCATTTGAGGAAATGTGGGTGCCGTTTGAAAAAACATGCAAAATTATGGGCATTAATGAGGAAAGATATTGCAACATTACAAAGAGGGAAGTTTAACATTAATGAAACTAATACCCAATCAGATGTGAAAACTCTTTAGACTAAGACTGCATCTTGTATTGAAAAAATGTCTTTTTCTGGCGGAATTATGGTCATATGCTTGCTGCAAGTCACATTTTTTATGTGGTCTGAAGTTTTGATCTAAGTTTTAAACGAAACTAGCACAGTATGGCATTGCATTATTTGATTGGCCATATGAAGGAATGTTCGTAAGACCTTTTTTACAGGGTAATGCTCGGTTTCATGCTGACAACAGCGTTTATTTCAATGTGGATTTCGAATACTGCAACAACAGCTATGATGACGCCGATTATGGAGGCTGTTCTCAAGGAGTTGGAGAAAGAGCACATGTCAGAAGTAATCATAGGAGACGAAGAAGAGGCTTATAATAAGCCAGGTGATATCGAGGCTGGTATTGAAGACAAAATAAAGGAACTGAATGCAAATGAATTAGAAGAAAACAGCAGAACTCTCTGTAATGAAGAAGTAGAATTAAAGGACATGGATCAGAGTGAGGCATACAGATGCACCAAGAAATTGGTTGAAATGTGAGTGCTAATAGAATGTCGCTTTCCTATTTGAATTTCTGATAATTGTTTGAGAAGTTTTGGATATCACATGTGCAACAGGAAGCAGAAGTAGTCAATGGGATCGCCAACCGCTCAGAAGGAGCAGAAATAATTTCTGTTGAGTTAGGATTTGTCTTAATTAATGAAGGTTGTTGGTGCCAACTCAAAACATTAGGGCATGAAAATTGTAGGTAGCTAACAAATATGCAATGTCACAAGTCATCAGAGAAGAAGTCACAAATATGCAATGTCACAAGTCATAAGAGAAGAAGTCACAAAGGTTGTACCACAGCATCAACGTTGCTGTTTTGTTTTGCTATTTGAAAAACTTGTAAAATACCTGCCCAATTACAAGGGAGATTTGGTTACTCAGTAGCACAGCTATAATCTCTTTACATTGACCTTTCATTGCATAGCATGAGAAGTGTATTTCTCATTGAATTAATGCGTTTTTTAGCTTATTATGCATGCGTATTGATAAACTTGTTGAATGACAATTTTGGATGATGATGATGATGATGATGATGATGATGATGATGATGATGATGATGATGATGATGATGATGATGATGATGATGATGATGATGATGATGATGATTAATTTTGTAGGTCTTCGGAAAACTTGCATGTTGGTGCAACTCAACCGATACATCCAGTGAGACCAATTAGCTATAATTAAGAATTTTTGATGTCTTTCATAAAACTAGGAGCAATCAAAATTTTTACATATTGAAGATTTTACAGGCATGTAGAATGTTATTGAGTATCTTCTTTGCACTGAATATCCATATTGTTCCTGTCAATTGAGTTTTAGCAGTTTTTTAGTTGGATATTTTATTTACTATTACTTGCTATTTAGTAGGAAAATTTTATTGCAGCTCTAGTTGAACTAATCCTAGCCTATATTAAACTTTACGAACTTTCACATTGCATTTCCACTAATTAAACGTCGTTATACAGATCAGGGCATGTAATTAGTCACGTTTGGTATAAGTGTGTTCACATGAACTCTATATATTCCTTGCCTCCTATATTCCTTGCCTCCTTTCCGCTCATTGAGCTCGAATTCCTAATGCTCAGATTATCTTTCAGGCGGGTGTTAAAAGCCAAAAGTATATTCAAATGTCCAAAGGAATGATGCTCTGTATTTGCTACGCGGCAAACATCGGTGGCACTAGTACATTGACCGGAACAGGACCACAGCTCGTTTTAGCCGGTCAGATGCTAAAGTGAGTATGTTGAATTGAATTTAGTGACGTCGATGTAAACTTAAACTTTGCTCGGAGTCATTCTATGTTCATGCTACAACAGGCCTTACAAACATCATGGTAATTGCTTTTCAACAACCTGCGTGTCATTGATGTTCAACATTGGCCCCTTGTTTGCTAATTTACAATTGACGATCTGACTATTAGCGATCTAATCATTACTACCAGGTGTACCGAAAGCAAATCAGGACAAGTGTGCAGCGTTCTCCTGTAGGGTACCATGTTACGCCATTTTTAATGGCCACATCCTTCATTGGCCTCAACCAGTTGAACACAACAATGGGGCTGTCTTGATACTTCATGTAAAAACTGCTGAATTTTCGAAGCAACTAAAGTGAGATAAACTTCCCAAATTCGAAAGTGTCATGATATTTTGCTGGCAGAAGTCGACTTTAAAATATTATCCGATCTAATTTTGTTGAAAAAACGGTTTGAAGAAAAGACTATTTTCGCACCTCTTATCCTCTTTTACTAGGGTAGAGCGGAGTGACTGCCCCCGCTGCCCCCTTGTTATGGCACCCCTGACTATTACGCATGGAAACATGCTACGTCACTTGTCTAGGACCTTTATCCCATTAGCTTTCCATATTATGTCAAACTTCTACCTATTCTTTCATGTCATTTGCGCTCATCAGGGATGGAATATTTTGCCTTATATTTCATGTTTGACTTCTAGGCTCTTCCAAAATGGACCTGAAATTTCATTCCTTCAGTGGTTTGTCTATGCTTTTCCACAGGCTCTGCTGTTCATATTCATTGCATGGTTGTACTTGCAAGCCATGTTTATCGGCATTGGGTACGCTCTTTGTATTTTACATGGATCTATTGCAGCATCTACGCTGTCCTTCTAGCAGTTTTTCCCAACTTATCTTCATTCAATCTAACATTTGTCTTAAAATCAACTGGTTTTGGTGAAACTGTGTACTGCTTATCAATGTTATGATGTGATGTATTGGTACAGTAGATACTATAAGTATAATTTTCTATATCAGGATTAACCCGTGAATTTTATTGAAAATAATTGTAGAAACACAGCCCAAAGGATTGTTTTGGAATTACTGGTTTACCACCTAGATAATAACAGTATGTAAAACCTTCTTGAAGTCGAGGCTGTACTTCACTTCTCACTACCTGGCCATTATTAATTCCCGAGACCGTGACGATAGGGATTTCAATTAGGGACGGATACAGGGAGTGGGGGCATGCCTCCCAAACGGCAATGTTTCCTATAGCAAGCAAAAATGCTCAAAAACTTTTCACATGAAAAGACAATTAAGCCCCCCCCCAAAGTCTAGCTCTGGGTCTACCCTTGATTTCAGTGGAGCATGAAAAATCGTTTCGTCAAACTGTTGGGTCATGAAACCAAACTTGTATTAGCTCGTGAGGCATCCGTCCTCATAGCTGCTGGGAAATGCAAGGTAGTAAAGACAAAAGTAGTATACAGACTAAATTTCTTTAGTACAAACTTCAAAGCTTGAGATTGTTGGTGGATTTTCTGATGGGATCTAAAATTTCAGTGGCAGTGTCAAGAGGGTGAGACTTTTTCAAGAGTGTTATTAAAGCCAAGGTGACCTCCAACCTCCCCTTGCTACCACCAACGCCACCTTACAAACTGCATCAGATAGCTCTGTAAAGGTAGTAATAAAGCAAAAACTAGACCTACTAGCAACTAGTTAACGTACACAATAGTACACCAGTTAAATAAAGACAACGTACACAGAAGTACAAATGATCAAACAAACGACAAAACCTCTTTCCTCTGGCCTAAAAACACGGCCCTCTGGTACGACGTTTTCTCAGGCCTAAAAAACACGTCTTGTTGAGACTTTCTCAAGAGCGATATTATTCTTCTTCCATCCAGGTCCCGGGTATTTAGAGTGACCAGTCGTTAAGTGATTACGAGGTTCCTTGAAGACCATGCTTTTCATACTTTAATTTTTGGAGGCCTCGAGTTTCGCATCATCTTCTCATTTTGAACCTGTTTGAAAGACTTTTCACGTCTACGTTCTACATTTCTTATTGAGATTTCTTTTCGTAATTTTAGATGGAAGCATATTTGCTTATGTTTTCGAGGCAGCAAAAATAACAAAACCAAAGGTACTGCTGTTCATAAGTTGCTAAGACAACAGCTTAAGGATTTAGGGCCTATGAGGTAAGTAAACGATTTAGTCTCACAGCTCTTCGCTGCAGCTCTTCCTAAGTAGACATAGAACGTATTCATATACGCTATTGATGTTAATGAATATCAATGGACAAAAACAAACATGCGTCAAAATAGGTCACATCCGAGAGAAACTACATGTACATTATCCAACAAACAACACAAAAGAATTCAGCATTAAACTGGTAATAAAAACTGCGGCATCTAGAACAACTATGTCTAGTTTGAACAATGAAGGATGGAAAAAACACTGTTCATGACAAAGCAGCTAATATCAGGGTTTGTGCTACTCTTTTAACTCCTTCAAGCCCCTTAGGTTTTATTTATGTTTTTAAGGGCACTTAAAAACTCCTAAAATATCGTGCATTTTGGAAAAACTCTTTAGGATACTATTTCTACGCAATTTTTTTTGGAGGGGGGAGGATCTTGAGCCTCAGATTTATTTAGGAAATGAAATTGCTTTTGTCGTGGAAAAGCACACAAAAATGTTACTTGTTAATGTCAGCCGTTCTACTTCAAAATAGAGCCCAGACTACTTTTTCCCGCCACAAAAAAGATAACGTAATCTTGTTCAGTTCAAAGCCGTTTGACAATGATGAGGGAAAGTTATGTGTTTGACAAAAATCATTTTTTAGCAGTAGAAACTCCTTAAAGCGCCCTTAAACTTTATTTATTTACCACAACACAAACTCTGTATAGAGCGGATGTCTTTTGCTTCCAGTGACGAAAATAGCTTGTGCCTCACCATTACCCATGGACTTTCTATTACATCTGTTTCGTCGAAATAGAACCCTCTCTCCTATTTGGCCCCCTGATGATATCTGAAATAAGGTACCACATTATACCTGCAATAACGATGTAGCATTCTTACTGTCAGATCCTCCATCAAATGATTTTTAACCAGTGCTTATTTCGAAGGCCATGGAGAACACCGTAAAGTGCCGCATATAAGCCCCCCAAATATAGGCCCCTGTAAGCTAACCCAAACATTCTTCCGAATATAAGCCCCCTCATTTACTATTTCTTTGTTCTTTATAGTGCTCCATTTCACATCCATTTAAACCCCAATGATTCCTTTCACGTCGTTTTATCCTCTTTTCTCAAGTGTTTCTTGATCCTTTCTCTAGTATTTATCCATGTTCCTTTTATATCATCATCATACTGAAGATAGCTCAAGCATGAGTCAAAACTTTTATGTCTATGTCACACCGGATTAGTTTATGGAATTGTGGTATCGTGGAATAATTAATATCATAAAGTTGAATCATGGAATAGTCTATAATAACGGATCAGTCATCAAGATACTAAAAATTATGTAGACTTATTTTGTCCTCGTAATTGAAAAATGAAAACGGCCAACAAGCTGCGAATTCCATCTAAAATGTCAATAGCATTGCACTATAAAATTCATTCCACTATAAAATGTTCGTATTACGGTTTTTCGCAGCTTTGCAGAGAAATCCGTATTGATACACTTCATTGCGTTGGTTTTGCTATGGATGCTCAGGGACCCAAAATTCATTCCTGGATGGGGTTCACTATTTATTGGGTCGTAAGTATCTTTTGTTGTGCGTAGTCTATGCAAGTTACATTCATTGTTCACCCAGGAGCGAATTAGATACCTTGTGGCAACACTGTGGAGATAGATGCGGCGAGGAAAGGAACTGGCCACCTTACTTCATGCGCTGATGGCTCAGAATAGGTGTCTTCTCTAAAATAGGCAGTCTCCTACATAAGAAAGTATGAACCTTTATTTGTATCAAAGATGATGGTTTTGCATCTAATTCTGATTGCTTAACATACCCCCTTTCTATTTTCCTTCAGCTATATAAGTTAGTAGCCCTTTACAAACTTTTAGATATTAAAACATGATATAGCTTTTTCATGAACGAACAAAGATATTGGTAGCCTTCTTGAGAAGTAGGCCGTTACCTTTTCATAACTCCTAATTGTTTATTGTCTTGCCAGCAATCTGATTCCAGGGATATTGATTTTGCCTCGCCACACGCGTGCTGCATTCACGATATGAAAGCTATGGACTTTGTGTGACTATATTGATGACCTCGTTTCAGGAATGGCAATAGCATGGTTACAGATGCAACTGCTGGAATCTGTATCACTTTCTCAATGTTTTTCTTTCCATCAGTGCGGCCTGAAATGTTTGGTGGGCCGAGGCCAAAAGGTAAGACCCAGGTAGGTGGCAGAATCGACCACCTCAATAGAAGATCATTTGCTTTCTTTTTGCTACTCTCTAGACGTTGCCGTAGGGTGCATTAAAACAGTACGGTTCACATTCACCCAGAGGGCGCTTACAGACAAAGTCTGAAATATGCATCTGGGTACTGTGTAAAGTAACCTATTTAAAAATCTGTCTTCATTAGTTCAATTAAGCAAGAAAATCGTAAGAAAATCACGAGGCTCAAGTTGCAAAATTAAGCGTTTTTATAGGCCAAACATTTGTACCTCGTCGTTATTGCATTCAAAATGATAAAGATGGAAGTCAGATTCAAGTATACAAGATCAATAACGAAAGTGTAAACCATTTCAGCCAGTTTATTTCAGTAAAAGTTAAGAAAAATTGAACTCTAAGGGTCAATTTCGGGAAAAGTTAAGAAAATTGAGGCTCAGGCAAAATAATGGTTTTCTTATTGAAAAAGCAACGTGTATATCATGCAAAGACAAAGATATTTTCCTAACCTAGACCATTTAAATACAGATTATTGAACAGAGAGACTTGAAGAGAATGCAACTGTGTCGCAACCGGTGTTTCTGCTGCAACCTAGCCTTAATCCCATCAGTTCAGTTTATTTCATTCCATCACCTACGATACATTGTCGAGTTGCATAGCATTGTAGACCCTACTCTACCTAAATTACCATAAAATCTTTAAGTAATTTTACCATCAGTAATCTTATTTCAGAGCCACACGAACCATTATTAACATGGAAAGAGACGCAAAAGAAATTCCCTTGGAACATTATTCTACTGGTAGGAAGTGGTTTCGCTATTGCAAATGTTTGTGAGGCAAGTAGTAGAATTCAAATCTACAATTCAAGTCTACAATTTATTGTTTCGTAACATTTTATGATATATTTGCTACTTGTTCGAACAAGTGAAAGGGAAAAGTTACTACCAGTAGAGCTATGTTTTAATCTCTCCTTCTTCATCCGAGTGTTCTATTCTCGGTTCTGCTATGCTCTTCTACTTCCAATTTGCAATTTTTGTCATTTTCGAGTTTAAAACCTCATGCAAAAAGTCTCTATCCAACTTCTCCTCTATTGGCCTATGAGATAACCTATTTCGCGATTTATTTGAGGTAAAGAATACAATTGTTTTAACTAACGTAGGGAAAGTGAGATAAGAATATTTACACGGTATTAAGGCTTACCGGTGTAGACTCCATATTCAGCTTTGCATACGTTGCATACTAACAGTATTCATCTTGCTACAGCGTAAATATGGCACATGCATGAGCTGTAGACCATCCCTGTACCCTGCTCTGAACCTACAATTTAGGCCGTTGCTTCCATAGTTCAGGATCTCTTTAGCAAGTAGTCTGCTTTCGTTATCACACAGTTGATGCAATCCCAAAACGCACGATTTCTCACTTTTCTGAATCTCAACAAAGCAGATTCGCAAATTTGTGAGCTAAAGAACAATTGTGTTCCCAATGGGCAAAAAGTGCATCACATTTCAGCTTGAAATATGGCTCAAAAGTTGGTGTGAACAAACTCCAAATTATTGCTAGGCCGAATCCTGACGTAAGTTAGAAACCCAGATTTCGTCTTTGGATTATATACAGTGGACTGCAGATATAGTCACGCTGAATGTTTAAAGGAAAAATGTGACTGTAGACCGAGTGTGAAGTTAAGCGGAGTTGCCTCAAATAGATAGGTAAACTATTGCAGTGGTGTTATATTGACACATAAACTGCATCCAACAACTTTTTAATCTGAAACTCCCCACTAGACCATAACAGCAATGATTATAAAAACTTGTGTGCGAGACTGACAGAAAAGAATAGATCACCGCGAAATAATGGTGCACCATGAAATATAGTACACGATGCTATGATCATTTGGAATGAAAGGAAGCTATGAGTAGTTAAGGTGGTGACCAATCGAAAACCTTAAACAAGTACTCTCCAGTCCGGAATAGACGTCCCCCCGAATAGCTTTTTGAAAAAATGTACACCATTATATTCTTATTGCAACCCCACCCCCTGCTTACTAATTTTGATGCAAGATGGCATCGTCCAACCCAGGCTTAGAATTTGCGTAGCTAGATGAGCGCAAAAAAGGAGAGAAATTGCCGTCAAAAGCACTTTCATAAGCACTGACAACTTTGCTGAAAGTCATACCAATTATGGTTGCATTGAGAGAGAAAAGAGAATAAATTTTAGTATTTTGACAATATGTAAGGAGCTGTACTTCTAGGACACTTTACCAGCGGTCCCCGTTTATTTCGACCCCCTCCCCCAGGCTATTTAGCCTTAGAATTTTTCCAAACCCATTTTACTATTAGCACCCCCTTCTATTCCCGACTGGAAAGTAGTCAAAAGATAGGCAAATCGGTTTGCAGAAGTGGGGAGAAGAGAAATAAAAGACTGTATAGGGGGTAAAGGCAATTTCAATTGCGAGGCTAATGACTCATATCACCTTTTAACTGCATCAATAAGAAACACATCAATAAGAGATTTTTACCACGCAGAAAAGTGACGAATAAGTAACAAAATTAAGTTCCAAAGATGTTCCTTATAACACGTAAGCAATTTTATCTTCAAATGTGACTGTAAAAAGGGTGTTGGCTTCTTGTGGAAGGTAAAAGGGGTGACTATAAATGGAGTGTGACAAAGAGTGGAGTGACTTTAAGGGGTCAATAATTTATGACTTTGGGCACTGGGGTGGGTTAGAATTGGGGAGGGTATGAAAACTTTACAAAGGGCAATTGGGGTTATGAAGATTTGTGGATAATTTTCGAGCATTGTGGTATGAAGTCTTGCACTTATTTCTGAGCGGGACATGAAAAAGTTTTGACAACGTAGAAGGGGTACAAATCTGTTGAAGAGTTTCTGAATTCTAATCCGCTCGTGCACCCACAGTTATAAATGACTGGCCCCTATGCAATGAGCATAAGGACTAGATCGGGGCAAAAATTTCAAGAGTGTGAGTATATGCAGAGTTATACCGAATTTGTAATCTGTCTCGATACACTCTCACTAGTTAAAACTCGCCTTATTCCACTATTGATTTCCCGTTATTTTGTTAGCACATGGTAACGAAACTTACGGCCTAACTCTCCTACCCAGTCCTAAAAACTAAAAAAAAAACTAAGTTAAATGTATACTTTACGGACTAGCGCAACAGAACGAAACAACTCAACTAAATCGGAATAGTGTGTGACTGTATGCAGAATGTGACTATATGCAGAATGACCATAAATGAGTCGACTGCATTGCTCTTCTCAATGTAATGGTCTATTTTAGAAGTTCAGATTTCCTTCTTGGATTTGATATCAACCTTTTTCTCATTATAATGATTTGTCAACTCTTCTCAATATAGAAATCCGGATTGTCTCTTTGGATTGGGTGTCAACTGTCAGTCTTGGGCTCGATTGCAGATTTCGCGATTGTATTAACAATCTGCGTTATGATTACCTTTTTAACGGAGTTCACATCAAACACAGCAACAGCTACAATTTTGCTTCCAATTCTTGCTTCACTCGTAAGTGTTCCAATACATTCTTTCAAGTTCTCTAAGTCCAGATCTATACTCACAACCTTTATAAATAGTCTCAGAACTTGGTAGTCATACAAGGAGATCTTGGCGAAACTACAAGATTAGGCTATAGCAAATGAGCTATGTAGGTGCATAAATGGCAAGTATCTACTTGAAAATGATCTTATGAGTGGAGCTGCCTTTGGCTAAAAGAGAGACTATAATTGTACAAGAAAGAAATCCGCTGACTTTTAAATGTCAACTTATCACAGTTTTTCCATACACACATAAGCTCTCTAATTTTGGTCTTTGACTTCCCACTGGCTCGACCTCCTTTCTACCCTGACGTATGCACCTATCCAAGAATGATATTGCATATCATTCTGTTTGTAAGGGTAAAAACACCCTAACCCTAACGCTAAGCTAATAGAAATGGTGGCAAATGAGTATGCTGTTTTGTTCTCTCTCTCTCATTTTAGGCACAGAGCATAAAAGTCCATCCGCTTTATCTCATGATTCCAACAGCGGTCTGTTGTTCATTTGCTTTCATGCTGCCTGTTGCTACGCCCCCAAATGCCATTGTGTTTGCGACCGGAAGATTGAAAATCCCTGACATGGTAATATTCTCAAGCCTGGTTTTTATATATCATAATTTATCAGCGATCATCGCCGATACAGAGGTGTTTCTTGTCTCTCTTGTCCTCTCGCTTTCTATCTCGGAGCCAGCTGGACTGTTCTATGTCTTTTACTAACCGATTATATTACTGGTGTAAAGTGCTTTATTGTTAAATAGTTTTATCCGTTAGGTTTAAGTATATATGTGTGTCCCTGTGTATGAAAAGTTATTTCTGAAGAAACGAAACGTCATAGAACGTCATAGAACGTCACATATATATATATATATATATATATATATATATATATATATATATATATATATATATATATATATATATATATATATATATATAAACTTGTGTATATACACTATAGAATAGCTGTATTTTGCATATTAGTTGTTTTGTATCTTGCAGATGAAGGCAGGAATTGGGTTGAACATCATTGGAATTATTGTCGTCACAATTTGCATTAATACAATTGGACTGGCGTATTATCAGCTTGACAAGTTCCCAGATTGGGCTATGAAAGCTACTTCAGCAGAGAGATGCAATCCAATAGCTGCCACTGTCGTCACAACTCTTTCTACAACCCTGAATGCAACAATTAAAAGAAACACTACTATGTTTTGAAATAGGAAGTGTTGGGTAACAGATTGAAGTAGTGTCTTCTCCAAGAATATGAAAGTGTCTCCCAGAAAAAAATTTGACATTTTCACTCTATTCAACCTCTTTAAAATGCACTTGCGGTTAAAGTAATGAATGAACAAATAAAAGAGTGTCTCGTTGAGCGAAGGAATGGATAAAGGAAGGAACGGACGAACGAAGGAAATAGTGAGCAAACGAACGAAGGAAAGAACCACAAATAAATGAAGGGGCAATCGAACGGAAAAGCGGACGAATAAAGTAAGTGGTCATTCACCCATAAGGTAACGCTAAATTTACTGTTTTTGAGACCCCCCTCGCCCTGTCGTAAGGCTTCGTACTACATTACAGCTCTCCACATAAACTAAACAATAGCTTAATGAATCAAAGTAGCCTCCCTCCTCCCTAGAGGTGTTCGGTAACGGATGAATGATACCTAACGAAACGCTATCAAAGCATTAATTCAATCTTGAAATAGTAGAAAGGGTAGCGCAATTCACCAGCAAAACCCCATCTTTGTACACAAGGCTTATATCAAGCGTCACACACATGAACCAGCTGGTAAAACTCCAGGTTTGCACAATTTTGAGCAATGGAAGCCCTGAAATATTCATATCAACATATCAACTCAGTCAGAGATTTTTCTGGCAGTGACTCAGGGTTTATACGCATCTTGCCAAATATTTTATCCTGACTTTTCAGCACTTTTTTCTTGAAAATGAAGGTGTTTTCCTGACTACAGATCAGACATATATATTATTTTTCCTGACTAGAAGATGTTAAAAATGATGCCACTGACCCATCTTTTAAAAACAAGTAGTTGAGTATCTTTTGTTAATTTGGGTAAGAAAAGGTGAATCTCTGGTTAATTCCTTTCTCAAACAAAAAAAAAGTATCATAAACTTGACCAGCCAAAAATCCTCAATGTTTCATATAACTTTAATGACTACCGAACAGTCACAATTACACCTTCAGCTTAAGCTCTGAAAACACTTTGCATCCTATATGCAAAGGGCTAAGTGAACTCTGTAAAGCCGAATCTCCAATAGGTAGAAAATTTCGAGGCGGAAAAATTTCCTGATGTCTGATTGGTTGCTCGAAACTGTCAAGGCGGAAAATACTAGCAGCGAAAAGTAGAGAGTGGTTCTACTTTCGAAGCGCGATATTTTTCTGCCTAATAGAGACTCGACTTAATATCCTATAACATTCCCAAAAGAACAACGGTTGAATTTTTAAATCAAACTAATGAACTACAAATGGTATTTGAATATGTATGATAGCGGATATTGGTTACTTCAAAGTGTTGAAATAGCGAGAAACATAATTCGGAGACATTATTTGTAACCACTGGTGGATGCAGGTGGAACCACGGGGTATAACTTAATATTTATAATGGTGTAGATATAATCTAAAATATGATATGATTTATCATAAGAAATCTGAGTTAGCATAAATGGTTTCCTATAGGTTTGTCGTGTTCTTAATACTGTAGCTTTGCAACTATATTATAGGATTTTTAGCCTTTTCCTGATCAAAGCCTTTTACATGTACAAAGTAACATATCTTCAATATATTATACGTAGAATGGTTCTCAC
>OLMO02000262.1:18367307-18383801 GCA_900291935.2 Cassiopea xamachana
ATGGTGATGGTGATGGTGATGATGATGATGATGATGATGATGATGATGATGATGATGATGATGATGATGATGATGATGATGATGATGATGATGATGATTAATTTTGTAGGTCTTCGGAAAACTTGCAGGTTGGTGCAACTCAACCGATACATCCAGTGAGACCAATTAGCTATAATTATGAATTTTTGATGTCTTTCATAAAACTAGGAGCAATCAAAATTTTTACATATTGAAGATTTTACAGGCATGTAGAATGTTATTGAGTATCTTCTTTGCACTGAATATCCATATTGTTACTGTCAACTGAGTTTTAGCAGTTTATTAGTTGGACATTTTATTTACTATTACTTGCTATTTAGTAGGAAAATTTTATTACAGCTCTAGTTGAACTAATCCTAGCCTATATTAAACTTTACGAAATTTCACATTGCATTTCCACTAATTAAACGTCGTTATACAGATCAGGACATGTAATTAGTCACGTTTTGCAAAAGTGTGTTCACATGAACTCTATTTTTGTGGTTTTGCTCTATATTCCTTGCCTGCTTTCTGCTCATTGAGCTCGCGTCCTTAATGCTCAGATTATCTTTCAGGTGGACGCTAAAAGCCAAAAGCATATTCAAATGTCCAAAGGAATGATGCTCTGTATTTGCTACGCGGCAAACATTGGTGGCACTGGTACATTGATCGGCACAGGACCACAGCTCATTTTAGCCGGTCAGATGCTAAAGTGAGTATGCTATGTTTAATAGAATTTAGTGACGTCGATGTTAACTTACACTTTGCTAGGAGTCATTCTATGTTCATGCTACAACAGGCCTTACAAGCAAGGAACATCATGGCAATTGCTTATCAACAACCTATGTGTGATTGATATTCAACATTGGCCCCTTGTTTGCTAATTTAAAAATTGATGATCTGACTTTTAGCGATTTAATCATTACTACCAGGTGTACCGAAAACAAATTAGGACAAGGGTGCAGCGTTCTCCTGTAGGGTACCATGTTACGCCATTTTTAATGGCCACATCCTTCATTGGCCTCAACCAGGTAACCGCAAGAATGTGACTGTCTTGTTACTTCATGTAAAAACTGCTGAATTTCGAAGCAACTAAAGTGAGATAAACTTCCCAAATTCGAAAGTGTCATGATATTTTGTTGGCAGAAGTCGACTTTAAAATATTATCCGATCTAATTTTGTTGAAAAAACGGTTGAATAAAAGGCTATTTTTGCACCCCTTATCCTCTTTTACTAGGGCAGAGGGGAGTGACTGACTGCCCCCGCTGCCTCCTTGTTCTGGCACCCCTGACTATTACGCATGGAAACATGCTACATCACTTGTCTAGGACCTTTTTCCCATTAGCTTTGCATATTATGTCAAACTTCTACCTATTCTTTCATGTCATTTGCGCTCATCAAGGATGGAATATTTTGCCTTACATTTCATGTTTGACTTTTAGGCTCTTCCAAAATGGACCAGAAATTTCGTTCCTTCATTGGTTTGTCTATGCTTTTCCACAGGCTGTGCTGTTCTTATTCATTGCATTGCTGTACTTACAAGCCATGTTTATCGGCATTGGGTACGCTCTTCGTATTTTACATGGATCTATTGCAGCATCTACGCTGTCCTTCTTGCAGTTTTTTCCAACTTGTCTTCATTCAATCTAACATTTGTCTCACAATCAACTGCTTTTGGTAAAACTGTGCACTGCTTATCAATGTTATGATGTGATGTATTGGTACAGTAGATATTATAAGTATAATTCTCTATATCAGGATTAACCCGTGAATTTTATTGAAATTACCACCTAGATAATAACAGTATGTAGAACCTTCTTGAAGTCGAGGCTGTACTTCACTTCTCACTACCTGGCCATTATTAATTCCCGAGACCGTGACGATAGGGATTTCAAGAGATGGATACAGGGAGTGGGGCCATGCCCCCAAATGGCAATGTTTCCCACATCAAGCAGAAATGCTTAAAAACTTTTCACATGAAAAGACAATTAAGGCCCCCCAAAGTTCGCGCCTGATTTCAGTGGAGCATGAAAATTCTTTACGTCAAACTGAAGGGTCATGAAACCAAATTTGTATTAGCCCTTGAGGCATCCATCCTCATAGCTGCTGGGAAATGCAAAGTGATAGAGACAAAAGTAGCATACAGACTAAATTTCTTTAGTACAAACTATAAAGCTGGAGACTGTTGGTAGATTTTCTAATGGGATCTAAAATTTCAGTGGTAATGTTAATAGGTTGAGACTTTTTCAAGAGTGTTATTAAAGCTAAGGTGACCTCTAACCTCCCCTTATCACCACCAATGCCACCTTACAAACTGTATCAGACAGTTCTGTAACCATAGTATTAATGTAAAATTAAAACTATTAGCAACTATACAACGTACACAATAGTACACTAATTAAATAAACACAACGTATACAAAAGTACAAATGATCAAACAAACGACAAACCTCTTTCCTCTCGCCTAAAAACGCGGCCCTCTGGTACGATATGTTCTCAGGCCTAAAAAACACGTCTTGTCCCACGAGCGTGCAAAGTCTTCCTGTTTGATCAAGAGAAACAGCAATGCGCGCCTGCACATTTACCATCATTCAGAAATTCCAGATGGCAGCCACATCAAGATGTCAGAGAATCTCACAACATCTCCCCCAGCTTTTCAAAGCTACATATCTGGCACCTAGTACTCATACTGGTCCAAGTACCAAGGATGCCATCTTACACGCTGCGACCTCCTGAGTGGGATCTTTTCTTCAACACTTCGCTCAGCCTCAATCTCCAACTGAACTGCATCAATCTCTTCTTGAGTGTGGCCCTAACTTGAGTCCTCTGGAACCTCGTCCTCACCTAGGGGCAACTCAGGTGCCCCTAGGTCATTTGTCTGCTCAAGAAACCCAGTCTCACCCCATCCCCACAAGGAAAGAGAGCGAAGAGGACTCCTAATGGCTCTATAGCTACAGACCTGCCCCTCAAATCATCTACTTGAAGACGACCATGAGAGCCTCTATGGACACCAGAACACTGTTGTCTGATGTCCCTCACATGTCTTGGCATGCCATCCATGCACACTGTATGCTTGGAAACGATCCTGGTCACCTTACCAGGCATCCACTGCTTTGTGCATGAAGATAGAGATGGTTTCACCCAAACTTCGTCTTCAACTAAAAATGAACTCTTGACTTCTTCACTTCCAGTACAGAGACTGACATCGAACGACACTCTCCAAGGGTACTGAAACAATAAATTTGAAGGAACAGAGCTCTCCTCTGTCCCCTTCCGAAGCGTCACATTGTACCAAAACATGGCCTCCTCAGGAGTAATTCCTCCCCTCTCCACAATCCTCTTGATTATCTGATGATTCCTCTCAGCAATTCTATTGCCATCCGGGGTGTCCCCCACTCGTCAGCAAACTGAGCAACCATTTCTGACCTGAACATCGTCAAATTATCCAGCAATAACTCATCACACGGTCCTCGCTCAGTAGCAACACTACATAATTGAGCAATGATATGCATTGCAGATTTGGTTTCCAACTGTCACCAGATCGCAACCCTCCACCATCAACAAAAACAACTGGCCACAAAAGTGAGTCATGCCAACTGCTACTCAGCACCAATTGCCATCAACAGTTAATTGCTATCACCATATTCTCACCCCTCAAAGCAGGGTCAATCCACTGGCATGTCTCGCATCTAGCAAAATCTTGTTTCACTTGCTGACATGTCAGATTACTGTCTATCTGTTGAGCAAGGAAGAGAGTCCTGTCAATGCCCAGATGGTGAGGAAAATGTGCCGCCTAAATGGCATCCTTGAGACATTCACCAGTAGCAATAGCTGCAACTACACTTGCAGCCTCCTCACCAGTCTCAAGGTACTCAATCCATTTCTTGGGTACTCTGGTCATGTGACCAGCTTTATTTTCCACCGAAGGTACAAAATGAACTGTCACATTAAGACCATACTCAGTGATTATATCACCAATCACTCCCAGATGACGCTTGGCAAGCATCTCTGCGGCACCTTTTGTGCAAACACGATTGCGCGTGTTGATGACACTGGTCATCCAGATGACAACCGTGAGTGAGTCAACAGCCAGTGTAAAGGTCTTGAAACCCCCATGCTATGGCCATGTTCTCCCCATGACCCACAGCCTCAAGCTTGGCAACATTAATGTGTAGATGGTCTGACTCCTTTCTGAGCCATGACACATCCTCCACAATGCTACCATCAACCTCCAGGGTCACACCCAAACCAAGTGAACTATCATCAGTCCACACAGTTACAGCAGCATGTGAGCTCACTTGCTAAACACCCCTGACTGGGTCCTCAACACGAGCTCTTTTTAGCAGCACCCTCATGACTGATGCTTCAAAAGACGATTCCCAGGGTCCACTACTCCCTAAGTGCTTTAAGAAGCTACAGTGAATACGTAACCACCCAGCTACTGGGTAATGACCAACCAACAGGCCACACAATGAGCACAACTCTCACTTAGTCAACCCCGTCACACTGAGGTCGATGTCAATAAGAGGCATCCCTCTTGACAAATGCAGGTGTCCACTAGAATCCTTGTGCAGAGCAATACCCAGCAACCGACCTCCATCAAGGTCCTCTGGCTCCTTCCTCTCAAGCCCATACTTGTTAAGGTGAGCATGGACCTCACCCACACCAACTACAGACTCTTGCACCACTATATCATCGATATACTTATCAGTTCCATGACAAACCCTGTCATCTAATGACAACACCTTGCATAAAATGGATGTCATAATCCTTGGTGCACAAGACAATCAAAACCCTAAGCATGTCAAAGCATAATGTACCCCTTTATAACGTAAAACTTGGTACTTCCACAGGTCCTCAGATATTTGAATCTGCAGATACGCGGACTTCAGATCAACAACCTTCAGTTCGCCCTGCAACTGCCTCAAGTTCCTAACCTTTTCGCCATACACAGTGACCATGTCATCACCAGTATGACACTCGACAAAGTAATTCAGCTCATGGTAATCCATGACTGGTCGCACTTTGTCTTTGGTTGGCTGAAACATGGCCAACAAGGAATAAAACCCTTAACAGGTCCATCCCACCACTTCAACCAACCCTTAGAAATCCAGCTTTCCAACTCAGCACAATAGCACTCCTGCAAATCCACAGACCATCAATGAGTTCAGCGATAAAATCCGTTCCTTGACTCGAAGTGACCTAGAATCACTTCCCAACCACTTTTGGTCCACCTTGCTTACCCCTGTGATAGCAATAGCATGGGCCCTTTCATTTTGAGGAGCTCCACAACAGTATTTAGGGTAAGGCTTACCCCATTTAACTAAATATTTGGAGTCCGACCCCCTCCTAACAGTAACAAAACCCATGTGGTTGATGGCATCACCACCAAGAAGACAGTCAACACCAAGATTACTCAGTTCACTCATCACTGGTGCAGTCACTCCAAAGCAGTGGTGTCCCTGCAAACCAATAATGACCCGAGATTGGCCTTTCACATGAGAGGCCTTGCTATCTGCAGTCAGCACTGCTTTGCTCGGTCGCAATTTATAGCCTTCCACCACCCACGGACTCACTAGAGTCTGCTCTTTTCAAGTGTCAACAAGACACAAGGAACGACAGCCATTTAAGATCGCTCTAATGACTGGTATACAACTACAACTAGTCCTGCCAGCCGCCCTGGACAGCATCAGACTGTCCCATGATGCGGAGGCACCTCTCAAGATCCATGTGGAGCTTCAAGTTCATTGCAGAGGACGGGCCACCCTGGTCTCCATCCTCTGAATGAAAATTCTGCCTACCTGAGGCACCAGCACTTGGTGGGGGCTTAGGACAGTCCTTCATCAAGTGCTTCGTGCTTCCACAGCAGCAGCACGTGGCCTTCTTCTTTGAAGAAGCCTTCTTAAGGGCATTCCCCTTACTAGTAGATTTCATGGGGCACTCTTTGACACGGTGACCCCCACCACTGCGATAACAGCCAGAGCTGCTACCCTGCTGCTTGCCAGAAGCAGCAGTGACGAAACCAGAATAGGCATGCCCCTTTACTGCCCTCCGTGAAACTATACAGTCTCACACTCGAGTCAACACTGACCCAAAATCAGCTGTATAGGCCAGCTCATGGGTCACCACCACCTCATATATAGAGGCTGGTAGTCTCTCAAAGAACTTAACTCTAAAAGCCAAGACATTGAGGGTCAAACCCAGCCTGCCATCCAATCGCTCCAGGCAACCCAGGTAGATGTCAACTGTCTCACCAGCTAAAAGCCTACAATTGATGTACCTACGCCATGCCTCCTGCCTAGCATACTTGGCTGTCAGCACAGCCGTCATGACCTCCCAGTCTGAGGCCTCGCCCACCAATATTCTACTATAAACTTGCACAGCTTTGCCGGTGAGCATGTAGGTGAGGAGTTCTGTGGGCGCCACATGCTCCACCTCACATAGCCTCTCATAAGCTACAAGTCACTCTGCAATCTCCACAACACCGTCACTGGCAAAGGGAGTAGCTGGCGGCGAAGTTGATCCAAAATTGGACTGCGGGCCTGGTTAAGGATGTTAGCCAACACACTAGCATCAATCACCATGCCCTGCCCCACCACTTGCGGCACCTCAGCAGAAGTGCTAGCATCAGACTGGCCAGCCCCGAATAGGCTAGGAATTCCCCCTTGGAATCCCCCAAGGGGACTGTGCCCCTCTCACCTCTCTTTGACATACAGATATGTCAAACCAAAATACGGCCGGGATAGCTTGTTATAAAACTAAGGTGACCTCCAACCTCCCCTTGTTACCACCAGTGCCACCATACAAACTGTATCAGACAGTTCTGTAACCATAGTATTAATGTAAAATTAAAACTATTAGCAACTATACAACGTACACAATAGTACACTAATTAAATAAACACAACGTATACAAAAGTACAAATGATCAAGCAAACGACAAACCTCTTTCCACTGGTCTAAAAACGCGGCCCTCTGGTACGATGTGTTCTCAGGCCTAAAAAACACGTCTTGTCCCACGAGCGTGCAAAGTCTTCCTGTTTGATCAAGAGAAACAGCAATGCGCGCCTGCGCATTTACCACTATTCAGAAAGTCAAGATGGCAGCCACATCAAGATGTCGGAGAATCTCACAACAAAGAGATATGTTATTCTTTTTCCATCCATGTCCCGGGTTGTTAGAGTGACCAGTCCCTAAGTGATTTAGAGGCTCCTTGAAGATCATGCTTTCCATACTTAAATTTTTGGAGGCTTCGAGTTTTGCATCATCTTCTCATTTTGAAGCTGTTGGAAAGAATTTTCACGTTTACGTTCTACATTTCTTATTGAGATTTCTTTTCGTAATTTTAGATGGAAGCATCATTGCTTATGTTTTCGAGGCAGCAAAAATAACAAAACCAAAAGTACTGCTGTTTATAAGTTGCTAAGACAACAGCTTAAGGAATTAGGGCCTATGAGGTAAGTAAACGACTTAGTCTCACAGCTCTTCGCTGCTGCTCTTCCTAAGCAGACATAGAACGTATTCATATACGCTATTGATGTTAATGGATATCAATGGACAAAAACAGACATTCTTCCTGTCAGATCCTCCATCACATGATTATTAACCAGCGCTTATTTGGAAGGCTATGGAGAATACCGTACAATGCCGCATATAAACCCCCAGAATATAGGTACCTGTAAGCTAACACAAACATTCTTCCGAATATAAGCCCCCTCATTTACTATTTCTTTGTTCTTTATAGTGCTCCTTTTCACGTCCATTTAACCCCCATGATTCCTTTCACGTCGTTTTATCCTCTTTTCGCAAGTGTTTCTTGATCCTTTCTCTAGTATTTATCCATGTTCCCCTTATATCATCATCATGTTGAAGATAGCTCAAACATCAGTCAAAACTTTTATGTCTATGTCACACCGGATTAGTTTATGGAATTGTGGTATCATGGAATAATTAATATCATAAAGTTGAATCATGGAATAGTACATAATACCGGATCAGTCGTCAAGATACTAAAAATTATGTACACTTATTTTGTCCTCGTAATTGAAAAATGAGAACGGCCAATAAGCTGCGATTTCCATCTAAAATTTCAATAGCATTCCACTATAAAATTCATTCCACTACAAATATGTTCGTATTACGGTTTTTCGCAGCTTTGCAGAGAAATCCGTATTGATGCACTTCATTGCGTTGGTCTTGCTATGGATGTTCAGGGACCCAAAATTCATTCCTGGATGGGGATCACTATTTATTGGGTCGTAAGTATCTATTTTTCTTTTTTCTTTTACTTCACTCCTATACGGTTGGGAGACTTTGACTCCTTACAGACGGCACATCAGATTGCTTGACCAGTTCCATCTCCGCTGCCTCCGCAAGATCATGGGCATCAAATGGCAAGACAGGATGACCAACATTGAAGTTCTTGAGCGGGCAAATATTTCTGGTATTGAGGCCTTGCTGATAAAATCACCATTGAGATGGACTGGTCATGTAATGCGCATGACGGATGACCGTATCCCAAAGCAGCTGTTTCTCTCCGAGCTTTCAACAGGTACCCGTGCACAAGGAGCTCCACTCAAGCGATACAAAGATACAGTCAAGTCCTCCTTAAAGGCATGCAGCATTCCAGTGATGGGATGGGAAGCCTTAACCCTTGACCGCGCTTCCTGGAGACAGGCTATCTCACAAGGATGCCGAATGTTTGAGTCAAGACGAGTTGGTGACCGGGCGAGGAAGAGACAGGACAGAAAGAAGCGACAAAGGACGGCTTCAAGAAATGTGGCCTGCCCTACCTGAGGACAACTCTGTGCCTCGGAGTTCGGGCTCAGAAACCACCAACGACGCCACTGAATTTTATTGTTTGACAATGACAGCAATCCAAGACAAGAAGTATCTTTTGTTGTGCGTAGTCTATGCAAGTTAAGCTCATTGTTTACCTTGTGGTAGCACTGTGGAGATAGATGCGGCGAGGAAAGGAACTGGCCACCTTACCTCATGTGCTGATTGCTCAGAATAGGTGTCGTCTCTAAAACAGGCACTCTCCTACATACGAAAGTATGAACTTTTATTTGTATCAAAGTTGATGGTTTCAAATCTAATTCTGATTGCTCAACATACCCCCTTTCTATTTTCCTTCAGCTATATAGGTTAGTAGCCCTTTACAAACTTTTAGATATTGAAATTAACATAGCTTTTTCATGAATAAACAAAGAAATTGGTTGCCTTCTTGAAAAGAAGGCCGTTACCTTTTCATAACTCCTAATTTTTATTGTCTTGTCAGAAATCTGATTCCAGGGTTCCTGATTTTGCCCCGCCACACGGGATGCTGCATTCACGATATGGAAGCTATGGACTTTGTATGTAACTATATTGATGACTTTGTTGATGACTTTGTTTCAGGAATGGCAAAAGTATGGTTACTGATGGAACTGCTGGAATCTGTATCGCTTTCTCAATGTTTTTCTTTCCATCAGTGCGGCCTGAAATGTTTGGTGGGCCGAGGCGAAAAGGTAAGACCCAGGTAGGTGGCAGAATCGACCACCTCAATAGAAGATCATTTGCTTTCTTTTTGCTACTCTCTAGCCGGGGACGTAGGGTGCATTAAAAAAATACGGTGCACATTCACTCAGAGGGCACTTACAGACAAATTCTGAAATATGCATATGGGTACTGTGTAAAGTAAGCTATTTAAATATCTTCTGACTTCATTAGCTCAATTAAGCTAGAAAATCTTACATAAAATTGCTAAGATCACTTTGGGTAGCCCGCGTCATGTGACCTACTTGTCTCCATGGTGCATTCGAAAATAACTGTAAAGCCTCTATTTCGTTCTATTTCTTTAGTCGCTCTATACAGAAAAAACTTTATAAGAAAATGAGGTTCAAATTGTCAAAATCTGAAGGAAATCGTAAGAAAATCACGAGGCTCAATTTGCGAAAGTAAGCGTTTTTATAGGCCAAAAATCGACATTTCGTCATTATTGCAAACAAAATGTTAAAGATGGAATTCAAACTCACATATAAAATATCAATAACGAAAGTGTAAACCATTTCAACCAGTTTATTTCAGTAAAAGTTAAGAAAAATTTAAGAGACTTTAAGGGTCAATTACGGGAAAAGTTAAGAAAATTGAGGTTCAGGCATAATGATGGTTTTCTTATAAAAAAGCAAGTTGTACATCATGCAAAGACAAAAATATTTTCCTAACCTAGGCCATTTAAATACAGAGAGACTTCAAGAGAATGCAACTGTGTCGCAACCGGTGTGTCTGCTGCAACCGAGCCTTAATCCCATCAGTTCAGTTCATTTCATTCCATCACCTTCCATAGGCGTAGACTTGTATTTCCACCAGGGGGGGGGGATCAAAAAATAGCTGCAATAGTCAAAGGATATTAAGGTCTGAGGGTGTTAAAATGATGTTCTTGTGCATTTTTCTTTATTGTTTTTTTCTATTTGAATATGGTAGAAGAAACAAGCAAGAAAAAATTATATGATTTTGATACCTATTACTTATTAATCATAAACTTTTAGTGGTCATTTAGATAATCGCTTCTATGAAGGCACAAAAATGTACTCTTTCTCACAGCATTTCTTGATATGAAGTTATCGTTAAGTTCATCAATTGACTTCTTCTTTGTGTATGTTCATTAGTGCCACAGCATTTAATCGTTCTTGAGACATTCGTGTTAGTAACAAGAACAAGAGTTAGTTATAACATTGAACTTCCAACTTCTCCAGGGGGGCTGAGCCCCCCCAAAATTTTTTCAGGGGGGCTAGAGCCCCAGTGCCCCCCTAAGTCTACGCCTATGTCACCTTTGATACATTGTCGAGTTGCATAGCATTGTAGGTCCTATTCTACCTAAATTACCATAAAATCTTTAAGTAATTTTACCATCAGTAATCTCATTTCAGAGCCACATGAACCATTATTAACATGGAAAGAGACGCAAAAGAAATTCCCTTGGAACATTATTCTACTGGTAGGAAGTGGTTTCGCTATTGCAAATGTTTGTGAGGCAAGTAGTAGAATTCAAATCTAGTCTACAATTTATTGTTTCCCAACTTTTTATGAAGTATTTGCTACTTGTTTGAACAAATGAAAGGGAAAAGTTACTACCAGTAGCACCATGCTTTAATCTCTCCTTGCCTTCGTTCGAGTATTCTGCTCTCGATTCTGCTATGCTCTTCTACTTCCAATTTGCAATTTTTATCATTTTCGAGTTGAAAACCTCATGCAAAAAGTCTCTATCCAACTTCTCCTCTATTGGCGTATGAGATAACCAATTTCGTGATTTACTTGAGGTAAAGAATGCAAGTGTTTTAACTAACGTAGGAAAGTGAGATAAGAATATATACACGATATTAAAGCTTACCGGTGTAGACTCCATATTCAGCTTTTCATGCGTTGCATACTAACAGTATTCATCTTGCTACAGCGTAAATATGGCACATGCATGAGCTGTAGACCACCCCTGTACACTGCTCTGAACCTATAATTTAGCCCGTTGCTTCCATAGTTCAGGATCTCTTTAGCAAGTAGTCTGCTTTCGATATCACACAGTTGATGCAATCCCAAAACGCACGATTTCTCACTTTTCTGAATTTGAACACAATAAGCAGATTCGCAAAGTTGTGAGCTAAAGAATAATTATGATCCCAATGGGCAAAAAGTGCACAAAAAGTGCATCACAATTCAGCTCGAAATATGGCTCAAAAGTTGGCGTGAACAAACTCCAAATTATTGCTAGGCCGAATCCTTACGTTAGTTAAAACTCCAGGTTTCGTCTTTGGATTATATACAGTCGACTCCAGATATAGTAACGCTGAATGTTTAAAGGTAAAATGTGACTGTAGACCGAGTGTGAATTTAAGCGGAGTTGCCTCAAATAGATAGGTAAACTATTGCAGTGGTAGTATATTGGCACATAAACTGCATCCAGAAACTTTTTAATCTGAAACTTCCCACTAGAAAATAACAGCAATGATTATTTATAGAAACTTGTGTGCGAGACTGACAGAAAAGAATAGATCACCGCGAAATTATGGTGCATCATGAAATATAGTACACGCTGCTATGATCATTTGGAATGAAAAGAAGCTATGAGTAGTTAAGGTGGTGACCACTTTACCACCTTAAACAAGTACTCTCCAGTCCGGAATAGACGTCCCCCGGAATAATTCTTTTTGAAAAAATGTACACCATGATATTCCTATTGCAACTCCCACCCGTGCTTACTAATTTTGATGCAAGATAGCATCATCCAACCCAGACTTAGACTTTCGTTGCTAGATGAGCGCATAAAAGGAGAGAAATTGCCGTCAAAAGCACTTTCATAAGCACTGACAACTTTGCTGAAAGTCGTACCAATTATGGTTGTATTGAGAGAAGAAGGAGAATAAATTTTTAGTATTTTGATAATATGTAAGGAGCTGTATTTCTAGGACATTTGACTGGAAAGTAGTCAAAAGATAGGCAAATCGGTTTGCAGAAGTGGTGAGAAGAGAAATGAAAGACTGTATAGGGGGTAAAGCATAGAAATAAAAGGACTAGAATGCGTGGTAAGTCACGTGACGCGTAATGACTATGGGGAATCAAAATGGTACCAACACGTTGGCAAGAAAACTGCACGAAGTCACAGTTGAAAGTGCTTCTTAGTAGTCTTTCTTGCTTTCTCGAAAGATCTTCACAAACTTCGTGCATTTATGTAGACAGTCGTGGGACTGCTTCAAGCTTAAAGTCTTTTATGATGGATTTAGTTGTGATTGGTATGCACCTGCAGACTCTGCACATAATTATTTTTTATATATATATATTAAGTTGTTAAGTATTATAGTTTCAGTTTTAGTTGGAATCAATTAGTACGCACTACTAAGTAAATCCAACTGTAAATAAAGTTTTATGAATATGAATGAATATGAATTTCAAAGAGGAAGTTACCTTCTCTATCAGGGGCGGATCTAGACTGTCGCACAGGTCACACATGGGACAGTCTGCATTCAGCTGCACAAAAATAGTTTTAGTCACTTGGAAAGTTTTTCTACTACATCGAATCAGCTCTAAGATGGATTTTTCTGTGTACTCTAAGTAGGTAGGGAATTATATAGAAGTGTTTTACATTTTCCTATTCTGTGGAGGAGCTAGTCAGAAAGAGGAGATCCGATGTTTGTGATCTTTATTCCGGATTGTTAAATCTTAAAGTCTTTACTGAAGCCCAACAGCGCAACAAAGCAGATAGAGTAAGATGTTTGTGCACAGGATGTTTCTTTCCCACTGCCGCAGGACTGTCGCAAAATTTGCATATGAATTGAGGAAGCCAATCATATCGTTTTCCTGTTCGACCGTATGCCTAAAGGATGCTTTGTAGTGCTGTCGCACAATCTTAAAGTAGATTTGATAAATAAATTTTAGTAGGTTGCTTAGCACGTGAAAGGCTAAGCAGTCCCACGACTGTCTACATAAATGCACGTGAAATAAATTTCAGGCATTTCTGCCGCGTCGAATTAAATTCAATTTAATTCGACAGTAACACGGCAAAATGCGACAGTGGATTTAAACGTCGAATAAAATTCTGTCGCATCAAATCAAATGTGGCGCCAATTACGTTCACGCATGCGTTTGCCAGTGACATGCTTTGACGTGATCCATAATTACCTGTAGGGATACATATGTTGTATTTAATTAGAAAGAGTTTTGGCCTTGAAATTCTCTTAGCTTTTCTATGGTTTCAGTATCAAACCTTTCTTAGCAAACAGTTTTCACTTTCCGATATTCTAAGCAACAGAAATTTCAAAAAGCTGCACGTAAATCCAACGTGTTCATAAACCTTGGTCAATAGCAGTAAATAGGCTCTTGAAGATCAGTGAAAATAGCGAGTATAACGACATTGAACATAACGATTGCTTCATACTCTTGCTTTGAACTCTTGAATGCACGTTTCACAATAGCCACGTCAATCAAACCCTTTGAGTTTCTTTGGTAAATTGCGGGCCCCGGTTAGATCAATTTAATTCGACGCGACACAAATGCGACCTGTAAATCGAGTCGCATTTCTGCCGTTTAATGCGACAAGCCTGGTGAACTACTGCCGCATTCAATCATTCAATGCGACAACGGATTTAAACGTCGAATTTGTGTCGAATTCAATTAACACTTACTACTTTTTAGGCTACTTGATGTAATTCGACGCGGCAGAAATGCGACCTATAAACCAGGCCTTACTTAAATATGACTTGTTCTCGATATTTTGTTGCTTCTCTGCAATCCAGCAGCAAAAAATAGGACCGGTGTAAGTCTTTTCACTGCGAGTCCTTTGTTTACACACATCTTTTGCCAACGTGTTGGTACCATCTTTGCTCTGCATGTGTATTACGCACAAAGCAAAAGTGAAACATTAGACTACTGATCCTCCTATTTCGATGGGGTAAAGGCAATTTCAATTGCGAAGGCTAATGACTCATATCAACTTTTAACTGCATCTATAAGAAACGCATCAATAAGAGATTTTTACCACGCAAAAAAGTGATGAATAAGTAACAAAGTTATTTTCCAAAGATGTTCCTTATAACGCGTAAGCAATTTTATCTTCAAATGTGACTGTGAAAAGGGTGTTGGCTCCTTGTGGAAGGTAAAAGGGGTGACTATAAATAGAATGTCACAAAAGGTGGAATGACCTTAAGGGGTCAGTAATTTATAAATCTGGGCATCGGGTTGGGTTAGAACTTTTCAAAGGGCAATTGGGCTTTGTAGCTTTGTAGAAAATGTTCGAGCATTGTGCTATGAAGTCTTGTACTTATTTTTGAGCGGGATATGAAAAATTTTTGACAACATAGAAGGAGTACAAGTCTGTTGAAGAGTTTCTGAATTCTAATCCGCCCCTGCAATCACAGTTATAAATGACTAGCCCCTATGCAATGAGCATAAGGACTAGTCATTATATAACTATATACTCAGAATATACTCACATAAGCAAAAATTGCAAGAATGTGAGTATATTCTGAGTTGCACCGAATTTGTAATCTGTCTCGATACACTCTCAATAGTTGAAATTCGCCTTATGCCACTATTGATTTCCCGTTACTTTCTAAGCACATGGTAGCGAAACTTACGGCCTAGCTCTCCTATCCAGTCCTAAAAACTAACACAAAACTTAGTTAAATGCATACTTTGCGGACTAGCGCAACAGAGCGAAACTACTCAACTAAATTGGAATAGTGTGTGACTATATGCAGAGTGTGACTGTATGCAGAGTGTGATTATATGCAAAATGACCATAAACGGAGTCGACTGCATTGCTCTTCTCAATTTAATGGTCTATTTTAGAAGTCCAGATTTCCTTTTTGGATTTGACATCAACCTTTTTCTCATTATAATGATTTGTCAACTCTTTTCAATATAGAAATCCGGATTGTCTCTTTGGATTGGCTGTCAACTGTCAGTCTTGGGCTCGATTTCAGATTTCGCAATTGTGCTGACAATCTGTGTTTTGATTACCTTTTTAACGGAATTCTCATCAAACGCAGCAACAGCAACAATTTTACTTCCAATTCTTGCTTCACTCGTAAGTGTTCCAATACATTCTTTCAAATTCTTTAAGTCTAGATCTTTACTCACAACCTTGATAAATAGTCTCAGAACTAGGTAGTCATACAAGAAGATCTTGGTGAAACTACAAGACTAGGCTATAGCAAATGAGCTATGTATTTCCATAAATGGCAAGTGTCTACTTGAAAATGATCATATGTGTGGAGCTGTCTTTAGCTAAAAGAGAGACTATAATTGTACAAGAAAGAAAATCCGCTGACTTTTAAACGTCAGCTTATCACAATTTTTACAGACCCACATAAGCTTTCTAATTTTGGTTCTTTGACTTCCCACTGGCTCGACTTCCTTTCTACCCCTGACGTATGCACCTATCCAAGAATAATATCGTATATCATTCTGTTTGTAAGGGTAAAAACACCCTAACCCTAACCCTAATACTATGCTAACAGAAATGGTGGTAAATGAATATGCTGTTTTATTCTCTCCCTCATTTTAGGCACAGAGCATAAAAGTCCATCCGTTCTATCTCATGATTCCAGCAGCGGTCTGTTGTTCATTTGCTTTCATGATGCCTGTTGCAACGCCCCCAAATGCCATTGTGTTTGCGACCGGAAGATTGAAAATCCCTGACATGGTAATATTCTCAAGCCTGGTTTTCATATATCGTAATTCATCAGCAGTCATCGCCGACACAGAGGTGTTACTTCTTTTCTCTCTTGTCCTCCCGCTTTCTATCTCGGAGCCAGCTGGACTGTTCTATGTCTTTTATTAAACGATTACTTTACTGGTGTAAAGTGCTCTATTGTTAATTAGTTGTATTCGTTAGGTTTAAGTATATATGTATGTTCCTGTGTATGAAAAGTTATTTCTGAAGAAGGCAGAAGCGAAACGTCGTATATATATATATATATATATATATATATATATATATATATAT
>OLMO02000262.1:18383901-18397643 GCA_900291935.2 Cassiopea xamachana
ATCATCATCATCATCATCATCATCCAAAATCATCATCATCATCATCATCATCATCATCATCATCATCATCATCATCATCATCATCCAAAATCATCATCATCATCATCATCATCATCATCCAAAATCATCATTCAACAAGTTTATCAATACGTATGCATAATAAGTTAAAAAACGCATTAATTCACTAAGGAATGCACTTCTCATACTATGCAATGAAAGAACAATGTAAAGAGATTTATGCAATGTTTTATAACTGTGCTACTGATTAACCAAATCTCCCTTGTAATTGGGCAGATATTTTACATGTTTGTCAAATAGCAAAACAAAACAGCAACGTTGATGCTGTGGTACGACCTTTGTGACTTCTTCTCTTATGACTTGTGACATTGCATATTTGTTAGCTACCTACAATTGTCATGCCCTAATGTTTTGAGTTGGAACCAACAACCTTCATTACTTAAGACAAATCATAGCACAACAGATATTAATTCTGCTCCTTTCGAGCGGTTGGCCATCCCATTGACCACTTCTGCTTCCTGTTGCACATGTGATATCCAAAACTTCTCAAACTATTATCAGAAATTCGGATAGGAAAGCGACATTTTATTACCACTCACATTTCCACAATTTTCTTGGTGCATCTGTTTGCCTCACTCTGATCCATGTCCTTTAATTCTACTTCTTCATTACAGAGAGTTCTGCTGTTTTCTTCTAATTCATTTGCATTCAGTTCCTTTATTTTGTCTTCAATACCAGCCTCGATATCACCTGGCTTATTATAAGCCTCTTCTTCGTCTCCTATGATTACTTCTGACATGTGCTCTTTCTCCAACTCCTTGAGAACAGCCTCCATAATCGGCGTCATCATAGCTGTTGTTGCAGTATTCGAAATCCACATTGAAATAAACGCTGTTGTCACCATGAAACCCACCATCAGCCTGGAAAAAAGGTCTTACAAACAGTCCTTCATATGGCCAATCAAATAATGCAATGCCACAGTGTGCTAGTTTTGTTTAAAACTTAGATCAAAACTTCAGACCATGTAAAACATGTGACTTGTAGCAAGCATGTAACCATAATTCCACCGGGAAAAGACATTTTTTCAAGACAAGATGCAGTCTTAGGCTAAAGAGTTGTCATTTCTGATTGGGTATTAGTTTCATTAATGTTAAACTTCCCTCCTGGTAATGTTGCAATATCTTTCCACATTTGTGCCTATACGTTTGCATGATTTTCAAACGGCACCCACAATTCTGCAAATGACTCAAATACTGACGTATAAAATCATTACCTTGCTGGGAAGGAGGCCACTAATTAATGGCACATTCTCGCACCCCAAGCCTTCTACATTACCTCTGAGGTATCACGGGAATCTTCTAAGGGATCTTCATGAAGTCATTGAACATACCAAATGAGAACTTTAGTGGAATAGTAAAGCAATACGATATTTACCTTCTCGGTTGGGTCCCAACTAACAAAATAACTCTCAGAGCTATTCGTTTGTGTAGGTTCCACCGTTCTATGGCAATTGCAACGACCAAACCTCCAGCAAGAATGAAAATTGCGTCAGGAAAGTAAGAGGGAGAAAGTTCCGTTGCTGGTATGACACCCAACACTGGAAACAGCAACAGTGGAAGCAATGACGTCACTGCAAGATCAGTAACCTCTGTCACCCAGTAGACACTCATTAGTAATATGACGTATGCTGTACAAGCTTCCTGGAAGATGAAAACTTAAAATGTGTATAATTGTGTCTGACCATATCTACTATTTATTCATTAATTTATCTCATTTACATATAATTTTCAGCCCGGGCACCGTTTGACTAAAACAGCCCATGAACTCTAAAAAGTGTGAATCGGTATGCAGAGATGTTAAAAAGGGCTGCAAATTTGTGATAAATCTACAACTTTAATGCCAGTTCTTTCATATGTACGTTGCAAAGCTCTCCATAATCAGAATTTGACTTCATGCAGCTGGCCCTCCGGGCATTGGCTCGAATGGCCCTATCGACCAGTCTGTCCCTGGATTGAGCTTTGGGAAAGGATGTTAACTGAGACCGAGAATTCCTTTAATTTCTTTTTCCACGTGGTAATCATGGAGCTCATTCTTATTCGGAATGGAATTTCTTTCTACACCACTACACCAAAAAAAAATGAAAATTACAAAGAAATATGAAGGAAGTTTAGAAATGAGTAAGGACGTTAAAGAACTAAGCTTGTACGTTTAAAATTTCACGTTCTAATTGATTCCCTTGTTTTATAGACCACTTTATAGACACCAGAAACTCTCAGGGGCGGATGTAGCTTAAAATCTGACTGAGCTCCAAAATCTACTGGGTCTGGGAGACTCTTAGCCATATCTATAGAGTTATCATTGAGCCATATTTTCTCTGTGTAGGGGGGGGGCTGTGGGAAAACCAGGCTTCGTACACTCCAGAAGTTACAACATCGTGATGCCTGCTGATGGTCTAATTGAAAAGCTTAACTGGCCAACTATATCCGAAATTATTAAACGAGAGATAGCTACCATGGTTTACAAGCCTTTAAATGGTCTGATTCCAATGTATCACTCAAGCATCGTTTCAAAAAACTCTACCCCAGACACTGTCTATTCAAGAAATTCTGAGACTGACCTGTGAGTGCCTCTATTCATAACTGCTAATGGGCAGAATTCATTTGCATATTGTGGGGTTCATCTTTGGAACAACCTTGAATCTGAGGTTAAAAGAGCATCTTTGGTATCTGTATTTAAACATCGACTTTGATATCTTTCTTTTCTTATGCTATTTTTCTGTTATTTTAATTTTGTAATTAGAGTATTTACATTTATTGCATGTATTTATATTTTATTTTAAATAGTAAGTTTGTCACGGCTTCCTGAAAAGCAGCATTAGCTTATGGGGTTACCGTGCGTAAAGAATGAAATGAGATGAAAGAATGAAATGAGAATTCTATCATGAACAGAATGATGGTGCTTACTCAGCTCTATAGTTCTACAATTCTTCTATACCAGATGAGTCTGAAAATGATGATGAAGAATTCTCCATCACTGTGGTTGCCTCCTGGCTGTAGATGATGAAACCTCTATTGAGCAAAGGTGTTTTGCAGAAGAATAAAATTTGACAAGTGAGGTATGAAAAACTTTTGCATGTTATTGTGGAGCTATGACATCTTTTTACATGTTTTTATGGGGTGAAAACTTTTGGTACTTTCAATGATTTCAATGATTCCAACCCAGTACCTGTAAAACTTAATAACAGCTTCCTAGCCATTGCTAAAAGTATGAGTAAAAATTAATGTATATATTGAATGAGAGGTATTTAACTGAAACAAATCCAACCGTATTTGTGAAATTAAAAAAGTCACATAAAATCATGAAGATAACGAAAAATCACAAGAATAACACAAAACATCCCAGAACATCAAAACAATCTCTTTAGAACTGCTTTCTAAGTAATTGAACACTCGATGTAAGCACTTTCATAGATTTTAGAAACCAAAATCATAGTTAGCCTGCAAACGCCAATTCGTCCATTATTCCTGTCAATTGCACACTTTTTTAAAGAATACCTAAATTTTTACTGATAGTCTTAACTATTTTTTATTTTGAACCTTGGAATATTCCGAACACTCTATGGTTCAGAATCAAAACTATTTTAGACTATCAAGCTTCAGTAAACTTTAGGTAGTTACACCTTTGATATTTAAGAAAATATTCTTAAATATAAAATTGGCTAAAATCAACTCAAATCTCAGTTGCAAAGGCAAATCTAAAAGCAGAATTATGGCTAGAATGTACAAAAATTTTAAGCTTTGATGAAACTTAAGCCCTCCAAAAAGTGTGTAATTGTCGTCAGGAAAAGAGTCAAGCCATTCACCCCGTCTTCACTTCACTCCCTTATCAAATAATCGGATTTGATTAGAACCTTACCATGGTTCAACAACGCATTCAAAACCCCACATTGTCTTGAAATACTTTTCTAGATAGCTAGGCAACGCCCTTACAACTCTGAATTTCGTCGTTGTAAACAACGTGTAGAGAGGTGCTCTAACAAACACGCTTATAGATAATCTTGGACTCAATGATTGCTATTTTCTCTTGATTGTTTCTGATAGCTTTCATTTCTGAGTTCCACCATTGTTGTCTGACTAGGTTCCATCCGAGTTCCAAAGCGATCATTTCTGATACCCAAAAGTTTTGCTCCATTGCCTAGTCTTCATTCCCCAGTTTCATGAATTCAAAAGCGTTGAGCACCAAAGATACAAATTATCCAGAGAAATTAGCAGTGCGCCATGCAAGGCTCATAAAATTTTGTCAATGGGCAGGTGGCCAAACAAGAAGGCATGAGAAAACAGTTGTGTTGTTGAATTTTAGACCAATAAAGAGCTTACTGCAGTTAACTTTAATGAAATAAAATCTTGCTTTTGGAAAATCTGACAAACTTCTAGGCAGCAAGGAACTCAGTCTTGATCTACCACTGTTCCTGATAGAGACTGGCTACACCTGCTCATTATAGGAAAGATTTTTCACATTCAGTAGTCAAACATTCTTTGCATTTTCATGACTCCGGTATCACAACCTTCTTAAGGCTTCTTTGGCAAAGATTTATGAATTCTTATGTGTGTACATGCACTTACTTGGAACATAGAAAGTGAAAAGCACCATGTACAATTGAAATGATGGTGAACCTTAGTAAGTAGCAACAAGGTGCCCGTTAACCACGGGCAATCCCATCCCCAACTGTGATCCACAGATTAGCCTTGGAATGACAAGACATGTCTCCACTAACCTGTTCATGCTGAGAGGATCATTCAGTGACAACAGCCCATGACACTGTGAAGGACCATGGATTGACAACAGCAAATGAGACCCTGCCAAGCATGTTGATTGATTGATGACATCACAGGTCACTGCAAGGAGCATGTGGTCCCCTGACATGGCTGGTTGGAATGATCCTCTCAGCATGAACAGTGAACAGGTTAGTGGAGACATGTCTTGTCTTTCCAAGGCTAATCTGCAGATCACTGTCAGGTAGGATTACCCGCGCTTAGCGGGCACCCTTTTAAAAAGCTCTCTCATATTATCTTCCTGTAAGTAAGGGGTATACTATATTCTGTTACAAATTTAAATTGATAAAAAGCCAATATGATGGTTGGGACCTACAATTGCAATGGCAAAACTCTCAAAACTGCTATGAAGTTAAATTCTTCAACTTCATAGAAGGGTTAATATAGAAAAAATATTAGTCGCTGTGTTACATAAGAATATGATAGCACAGAAGAGAGAACATCAAATGACATCAAGTGATGTGAATTGTCATGAAGCATCAACTATTCACAAGACAAAGAACTATGGCATAAATAATCTGCTATACAGTAACCAAGCTCTGAGGTATACAACTGCTCAATATAATAGCAGCAGCAGCTAATATAATTAGGAATACAAACAGTCCCAATAAAAGCCTGGAGTATAAAGAGGAGTGAAGTGTCTCTAAATATCAAGTCCCTTAGAGAATAGAGCATCTACAGTCCATTCCATTGCAGGTTGTTCTGGACATCACAAAATATTGATTGAATAAAATTCTGTCATGGCTTTCATTGCATCAAAGCAATATACACAAATACCACTCTCTTGCTAAGCCAACAGAGTGTCTTCACATCCTGTAGATGAATAACTTTAAACATTCTGCCCGAATTTCCTATTGTTCTTTCAGAAAATCTGCTCGAGTGAAACGGATTTCTGCAGCCCCTCTACCCCCTGCCTCCTACTCTTATGACGACCAACATAACATATATAATATTTTGTACGCATGTGAATAAAATTTTAAGCACATTTTCACTTATAAAATTGCTAAAGTTTTAAAAATCCAGCGCACTCTTCTATTTATAAAAATACTAAATGTTTTTGCTGAGCCTCAATATTCTTAAATTTTTCTGGTTTTGAGCTTAAGATTCTTCTTAAAGTATTCTTAAGTTCCAAAAGTTTAGCTTCAAATGAAACCCAAAGAAATAAATAAAAAAGTTTATTGATATCTTACCCCTTCATAAGCGACAAAAAGGGGAAAGAAACAATGAACGTTGGGTATCTCCCCCTAGCCTTTCATCATACTGCCACATCCGGGGCATGAAGAACCAATGAATAAAAGTGGAACTTTATGACACCTCTATATACAGCATCAATGAATTATTGAGGGCAATACTCACTGCCTCCATTGTCACAAACTGGCTTAAAAGGAAGATTGTCATACATAAAATTATTGTAAAATAATACCTATATTTTTGCTGAAGCTCAATACTCTTATATTGTTGTGGTTTTCAACCTAAATTTTGTTTTGATTTTGCATCCGTTTCCCCCAATTCCTTGGGGCTTGGAGGGTGTCTCTAATGGGACTTTAGTTCTGGCAGGAGCATTTAAGACCAGATGCCCTTCCTGACTTCACCGATGGCTTGCAATGGGCCTTGAACCCAGGACCACGTTCGTCTGAGTCAAGTGCATTACCGCTAGGCCATGGCTGCTAGTTTTGTTAACTTATTCTCAAGTGTCAAACGTTTAACTTCGTTTGAAAATTAAAGAAATGCATTCTAATCTTTTTTTATGTTTGCCCGTGCGTAGTAGAGGGCAAAGTAACAAGTTAAGTGTACACATGATAAATGATAATTCTTAAACAATAACCAGTCCATGCCCGGAAGAAATTGGTGCACGAGCGACAATTTGCACGTGCACCTTCATTTGCACGAACGATTGCTCTTACCTATTTGGAATTGCATGTGCGATCCAAGATTTCAGAGTTTCTTGTTGCAGAGACATGTCAAATGTCTCATTTAGGGTAAAAATGGATTAAGCAGAGCTATGAAAGCAAAAGGTGATATTCACTAGTGTTGTAGTTGCGACAACAAAGTTCCTATTTGACATGTGCGATTGCATTTTGGTACGGGTGAATCATCGCTCGTGCTGGAAATTTTGCACGTTTGTGGACACACGCACGCGTCTCCGAGCATGGACGGAATAACATAGATGAACTGCTGATCACAAAACATAACGTGTTGACAAAGCTAACATATTGGACAACTGCCATTTTGGATTTTTAATTGGATTTTTTCATTTGTATGAACCTATCCATGTCTCAGGCCTCCAAAATCCAGTAACGAACTTCTCTAACTCTCATTTCATTTCATCTCATTTTAAAATACGATGTACAGGTTTACAAGGTTTATTTTAAAAATATATTTTCCAACCTGACCTGTAACAAAAATTAACACACCCTAGAAATGACTACAAAGTAAGTATACAAAACTAATTTACAGAATAAAAGAGTTCAACTTAATAGAAATTATAAACTGTCCCTGTCTAGAGCTGGTCTTTGAAGGTTTTCAGGGAGGCTGAAGGAGGTTAATGAGCCCCCGAGGAATTTATTGCTTTGAGATCCCTGTGTTTCGTATTAGCGTGAACGATATTGTGAAAAGTCGTGAAATTCTGTGCTGTTTCGTGAAAACTGGTTGTTGTGTCGTGAGAATTCTGTGTATTGACGTGAGACTTATGGGCCACAGTGAAAATTGGTCATTATGTCGTGAGAACTCTGTGTATTGACGTGAGAGGTGTGGGCCACAGTGAAAATTGGTCGTTGTGTCGTGAGTTTCTGTGTTTTGACATGAGAGTTGTTTCTGTGTTTCTAATAACGTATGGAGAAAGAAAATGCATGGGAATATGCAAAGTGATCTAGCTATTTCGGTGAGGTCTGCCTGGGAGAGATTTAACAATTATAACGTGACCTAGCAGGTACAAACATGTCAAACATTGCTGCCAGGGGCTTAGCCATAAGGGGGTGTCACACCCCCCAATATTTAGCTTGTCGGCACATTTGCCGAATAGCAGTAGCGTTCGTCAACGCTGTGTTGCTGATAAAACTCAAGGAATGTTCTCTTTGTCGACAAATAGGACTTTCCTAAAGCTTTAAGTTTTAAGTTGAGCTCGAATGAAGTCTGTCAACAAATTGGGGTTTTGCACCCACCACAAATTTTCATTATCTTCCCCCCGATTACAGCCCATCTCCTAAATTTGATATTGATCTACGTCTATGTTGAAACTCAATTTGCCATGAATTTGTCAAGGTCTATCCAGTAACCTGAATCTATTCCATACCGAAACAAAGTATTCGATGTGATCAACATTGACATACGAACTCAAACCAATAAAAGGTGCATAAATGCCATTGTAAACAATCCACAGGAAAGTATATCCCCACATGTATTGAAGACACCTTGCCGATCAATCCGCTATGGATCTAAAGACATTGCAAAAAAGACCAAAACGACCTATTCATTAGGAGTTTAAACAAGGCTAACGAGCACTGATGTTTACATAAAACCCAAACCCTTCCAAAAACCTTCCCAGACCCTACCCAAACGCCTTTCCGAACCTTTTCCAAACCCTGTTTGTATGTTTTGGAATATCCGAGTATCGAGTTCTTCAAATCGGCTAAGATTAACGCTTCAAATTTTACGCTTTTCCATTTCTAACACCATTCCAAGGAAAAAAAGTGAAAAACAGTTCTACGCTTGCAGTAAGCAATACACGTGCATATTTCCTGGGTAGAGCAGTATTTTCAGCTGTCAAACTTCGTTCCCACCTGAATCTTTAAAACTCTTTCCAACATCAAACCCATTCGATCGTTCTCACAGGCTCTCGAACAATGAACTACACAAAATGAAGAATCCTTCATGGAGAACAGCCAATGGAGGTGCTCATCAAGAAAAACGGAGATATTACAATGGGACATATTAGGAAGAGGGAAGCCATTGCTGCAAAATAACCTCAAGTGACAAGGGCTTTGCAATTGAACAGAGATGTTTTCAACAGCTAATGCTTATCGTCTGCTTGCAAGGCATAGGTAATAGAAAGTAGACTTTGCGTTTGTAAAGCCCTAAGTAGTATGATGATAAACAGCAAGTGAAGCAATGCTAGGACTTGCAAATTCATATCTGTAATAGCTACAATTTGCTGTAAGTTGGTGAAAAACGAATATTTACAATGTAAACAATCATCACGATAATTCACGCATTACCTTGGTACTTATGACAAGCGGGATTGGACTCAGTAACAATGGTGTCAGGAAGACTATCAAGCATCGCTTCCATTCTAGACATCGTCGCAGGATGCTTACAAGTGAAGATCTGGTCGTATGGGAATGTTCTCCTGCCATGTTCCAGCTCAACGGGCATTTACAACTCAGCAACAAACTTTGCACAACGGAACGCCAACGGTCTTATCCATAGAAATAGGAGAAGGAAGAGGACTGACAAAGGTAATCAAGAACACTAACACTGTTATTTAAATAACAAACCTCAGAAGAAACATGATATCATGCATGACAGTCATCAATGGGGAGGGGGAGTTAAAACAAGCGCTTGGATGGCTTGTAGAAATTCAAACACAAGTTATCCAAGAGAGTACGCACAATGAAACATCTTCTGTTTCATGATTCTGTAATAATTGTAGAAGCGAAACTTATACCACAATAATAGTTAAGTGGGATCAATAATCAAAGAATCAAAAACAAAATCACTACAGCAACTGTATGAACATTTTACATGTGTAGCAGACTGATGTGGACTTAAGATTAATATGCAGGCCCTAGCTCATGAAAATGGGGTTTTACTTATGAGTTCTGCTGTCAATTTTCTTTACTGTTATAAATGCACCAAATACGGTTTGTTACTTTGTCGTTGTCCTCTTCGTTCAATTTTCCGTTCATTCCTTCGTTTCCTCCTTCACTCATTTTGTTGCTATTTTATTCGCTCGCTCGTTTGCTCTCTGATTCATTCTTTTTTCGATGAGACGTTCTTTTATTCGTTCGTTCATTACCTTGGTAGTTGGGCCGCGTTTACACTGCTACGGATCATTTGTTGATCCGTATCACAAGTGGTACGGATTGATGTAGGAGCGCAGATCCAAATTTTTTTAGGCGAGTGTGCGTTCATGGGACCGAGTTTTCATCATGATGGACCGATTCTGCGAAGCAGTTGCCTGGTCCCTCATGCACCAATCTGACATTTCGTGCAAAAGGTATTGTTGTCATAGGTACCTATTTTTTCTTTTAATGCGTCAAAAGGCAGTAAAAGTATTTCAATAATTAAAAGATGAAAAGGAACCACAAGAAAAACTTCAATTTCCACAGCAGTCACAACTAAATGAAAATGTATCCAAACTCCCAAAGACACGGACCACGTCTTTTGGAGTAGAGACTCCAGCCAACCTTGAAACTAAACTGTGGCAGATTTGCTGCTTAACACAAAACAAGCCAATACCTTTCTATTTTCCAAAAACGAATAAAATATTGGAACGGTGATACATGCAACTGTAGGCTATGCAAACCACAGGCCCATTGATAGCTAGACTGGCTTGGGGGACATACGTAGATATTGAAATCAAGTTAAGAACCTTAAGCGTTCGCATGTTACACATTTGTGTCAATAGATAACAAGTGTCCCAAAACAGCCCTTTTTCTTCTATATACAGGGAGAAAATGGGGGTCTGGGGGCTTGCTTTCAGAAAGATCTTTCGAGGGAATGCACTCTAGAACGTTGGAAAATGCCCTGATGTAGAACAGAATGTAGGAGCTCTCATCATCCATCTTCATAATAGGATGGATAAACTGGGCCCTTCACTGAGTTTAATCAAAATTTGAAGATTCAAAACATTTGGTAGAAGCAAAACAATCTTATAACAGTACATCGAGGAAAGGACATTTCTTACTACAAATATCTGGCATGGACTAATTGGAATATACTGAGGAGGAGCAATACCCTACTCTCCAAAGCAGGTCACCATCTACACACAGGAACGTCGCGAGAGCCCTATAGTTGAGGGGGTGTGAGACTCAATACACCTGAATTTAAGTAGTTAATAAACTGTTCTATTGTCACTGATCACTATTTATACCAATGTCTTAATATTCTTTAGCTATTTGCCAGCGGTAGGGGGAAGGAAGGCCATCATGGCCATTCCAAACTTTTGATGTACTAGATATTCTCTAGTACCCAGTGTCTATCTAGGGCCCATCATGGCTGGACTCGGAAAAAGTTTCAAAATAGAAGTTATAAGATGGCTGGATAATGCTATTCTGAATTCGGGTTTTGCAAACAGGAGAGCCAATCTACTAATATTTCAAGCTGAATTTACAGAAAGTATGTTAGATACTCTTTGGTATTGAGAATCTTACTATGAGCCCACCATGGTTGGCTATATATCTTACTGCTATGCAGCAAAGTGCCAGCAGAAATGCGACTGGTTTTGTGTGTGATAAACAGAGATTCAATACCTGCGGAGCCAGAACGGGGCTTGGTAGGAACGTGCTTTGAAATTATTGGGAGTGTGACACCCCCACATCCCCCTCATTTGTACCTTTGGATTGGTGACCTTCCGACTACATTGCTCCTTGCAATCCGTAGCAAAACTGATACGGTTCGCCGCATCACTTTTGATCACTTTAACAACAGGATCAATAGTGATCCGGACTACATACAAGTGTTATTTCGAAAGCCCCGTCTACACTACTGCGGATCATTTTTTGATCCGAGCCAAAAGTGATCCTTAGCCGTGTCAACCGGGCCTTGGTGTATTTTGAGAGTATAAGTGATTTTCATTAAGTGTAACGTCTCTAGTTTTCTTCAGGGAAAGCTATCGGTATCTGATTGTCTAGTTAAGATATTACTTCAATCTGTTACTCAACATTTCCTATTTCAAAGCATAGTAGCGTTCGATTTAATTGTTGCATTCGGAGTTGTAGAAAGAGTTGTGACGACAGTTGCAGCTATTGGATTGCAGCTCTCCGCTGAAGAAGCCTTCATAGCCCAATCTGGGAACTTGTCAAGCTGATAATACGCCAGTCCAATTGTATTAATGCAAATTGTGACGACAATAATTTCAATGATGTTCAACCCAATTCCTGCCTTCATCTGCAAAATTCAAAACAAGTAAAATGCAAAATAAAGCATCTCTGTGATAAATGTATACACACTCCCCTCCCAACAGTTTGGAAGCGAATGTGAGGCCAAGATGGTGCAGCTAATGTAAACAAATTTTTTGTCAAAAATGTAACAACGAGTTTTTACATACCTGCTTTCAAACCGTTGTGAAATTTCACACAAGTGCAGAAAAGTTATCAGTGTACCAAAGTTGAAATACCTTATGTCATAGTTTGCTTTGTTGAAAATTTTAATATTTTGTTCAGTATCTAGGTTGACTCAAAACAGTTTCTACACGCCATTCAATTGATAGATAAAAGTTTGTCAATTTGCCATTTTCAAATCTGTTGTCAGTCTTCAATTGCTCTTGCTATTTCTTCTTCTTCAACACTTGGAGATTTGAGCTGTGGTTTTTAATTCAAAAAAGCCATAAATTTTCTATGATTTTCATGTCGGGGTTGACTAGGCTTGGGAAAATTTCAGACTGCGTAGGGCACAAAATAGCCTTGTTTCCAAGCTGTATGACATGATTTGATGTCATAATTGAGATTTAATGGAGCTCCAGAGCATCTCTAAATCGCTTATGTGCTTTGGTTCAATTTATTTCGAAGAATTTTGCGCAAGCAAGGGTTTTTGACATTTCAGGTGCATAGGCTAAGCCTGCCTACTTTGTTACTGCCAATGCACCCTCAAAACATTTCCAAAATAAAAGTGGCAATTGTTGATCAAAATTTGATTATTGACATCTTTTGAAGGCATGATAAGCAACTTACTTAGCAAACCCAAGTTTGCTTGTAATTTCTCCGAGTTAATAGATGAATTCTCGTAATTTTTGATAGCCACCTTGTCTTTCCAGCGAAATTTTCTTGCCTCTTACCATGTTAAAACTTTTATAAATAATTTCCTTTCTTCTTCCATTTCTTGCATACAAATGCTACAGATGTTTCTAGATATATCACACAGCGTACTGGTAAATAAATTGGAGAACATTTGAAAGATATGACGCATACAAACAAAATTTACCTATGTAATTCGAACCAAAACCATTTCAAGTTCGGGCCTATTGGTTGACTCGTTTCCAAACTTTTGGTAGGGGAGTGTTTATATATACATGTATGTCAAAGGTGGAAAGATCAAAATAACCCTGCGCCCATATTTGCATTTTTTACGCCAGTACGTCAAAGAATGCAGTTTAAGTTATATCCACACCACCATGCCGACAGGAAAGCTAACTCCACGCCGGAGCTCATCGGACATAGGTGCATGAAATGCACCTTGGAATACCTGAATGGTAGAGCTTTACAAAGTAAAAGAAAAAAACGACATATTTAACTACAATTTCATCCCTACATGCCTGTTTCGTGGTTGCTCATTTATCAGGGGATAAGATAAAAAAATATACGTTACAATGAAGTATAAAAGTAAAGTGCAATTTGCAAAATTCCCCTTGAATTAAAAATATTACCATGTCAGGGATTTTTAATCTTCCGGTCGCAAACACAATGACATTTGGGGGTGTTGCAACAGGCAGCATGAAAGCAAATGAAGAACAGACCGCTGCTGGAATCATGAGATAGAACGGATGGACTTTTATGTTTTGTGCCTGAAATGTGTAAAAGAAACAGATGCAATACTCATAAAGCAGTATTTCTAGACAATTAGGGTTAAAGCTATGATTATGGGTGTTTTCAGATCTTAGAAAGCTCATGGTGGTCTTTAGATGTGCTAATACTTTGTGCAAAATATTTGCCTAAATTATACCGAGCTACTGATAAT
>OLMO02000262.1:18407587-18417960 GCA_900291935.2 Cassiopea xamachana
CTGCAATGTCTTGCCATAGCGGATTGATCGGCAAGGTGTTAGGTGTCTGCAGTACATTTGGGGATATTCTTTCCTGCGGCGTGTTTACAATGGTATTCATGCACCTTTGATTGATTTGAGTTCGTATGTCAATGTTGATCAAATCGAAACTTTGTTTCGGTATGGCACAGATTCAGGTTACTGGACAGACCTTGACAAATTCATGGCAAATTGAGTTTCAACATAGACGCAGATGAATATCAAATTTAGGGGATGGACTGTAAACAACGGGGAAGCTAATGAAAATGTGTGGTGGTTTTGCAAAACCCCAATTTGCCGGCAAATAAACTTTATTCGAGCCTAACTTAAAAACTTAAAGCTCGAGGAAAGTCCTATTTGTCGATAAAGAGTACATTCCATGAGTTTTATTAGCAACACAGCGTTGACGAGCGCTACTGCTATTCGGCAAATGTGCCGACAAGCTAAATATTGGGGGGTGTGGCTCCCCCTTATGGCTAAGCCCCTGGTTGTAAGCTTTCCGTTTGAGTAAGTAAAGAGATCCAGAGGTTAGTCAGAAAATACCCTATTGTTTTTTCAAGAAAATTTCCCGAATGCAAAAGATTTCTGTCCAACTCAGAGCCCCACGTGTCACTGCTCATGTACGCTTATGTCTATTACTAAAATTTTATGGGAACGAGGAGCCAGGGTTTTAGAACAGGGGGGTGCTGGGTTTCTAGAGTACAGGAAATAAAGAAAATCTACGACTGTTCTCATAATCAGCAGCTATTTCAAAAGAACCAATGAACTACTGAGTACATAGTTTTTCATGCAATCAAATATTGGAATTTTGTTGTCGAAAAATGGTGAAATAAGGCATGTAGCTGTTGGGGGACATAAATGCGCAGTGTCGTACCAGATAAAAAGCTTGTAATGCTCTGAAAGCTCATCAGATGAAGGCAATGCTTTTTCTGCGAATATAATTGTTTGATAAATAAACTGCTTTGTTGAAGTCAGCTTTTTGAATGAAACTGATATTTGATAGACTCATTTTTCTAATGTATTGTTACCGACATTATTTCAACAAATCTTGACATGTTTGTACATGCTAGGTCACGTTATAATTGTTGGATCCTTCCCAGGCAGGCCTCACTGAAATAGCTAGATCAGCTTACATATTCCCAAGCATGTTCTTTCTCCGTACGTTATTAGAACGCCACTAGAAACACAGAAACACCTCTCACGTCAAAACATAGAAACTCACGACACAATGACCAATTTTCACTGTGGCCCACTACTCTCACGTCAATACACAGAATTCTCACGACACAACAGCCAATTTTCAAGACACAACACAGAATTTCACGACTTTTCACAATATCGTTCACGCTAATACGAAACACAGGGCTCTCAAAGCAATAAATTCCTCGGGGGCTCATTAACCTCCTTCAGCCTCCCTGAGAGCCTTCAAAGGCCAGCTCTAGACAGGGACAGTTTGTAATTTTTATTAAGTTGAACTCTTTTATTCTCTAAATCAGGTATTTAAATTAGTTATGTGTACTTACTTTCTATTCACTTCTAGGGTTTGTTGATTTTTGTTACAGGTCAGGTTGGAAAAAATAGTTGTAAAATGAACCTTGTAAACCTGTATATCATATTTTAAAATGAGATGAAATGAAATGAGAGTTAGAGAAGTTCGTTACTGGATTTTGGAGGCCTGAGACATCGATAGGTTCATAAACATGTAAAAATCCAATTATCTTAGCGAAAAATGGCTGTTTTCCAATATTTTAGCCTTGTCAACACGTTATGTATTGTGACTAACAGTTCATCTATGTTAGTCAGTCCATGCTCGGAGACACGTGCGACTTCACGTGCATGTGTCCACACACGTGCAAAATCTCCAGCACGAGCGATAATGAATCGCCCGTGCCAAAATGCAATCGCACATGTCGAATAGGAACTTTGGTGTCGCAACCACAATACTAGTGAATAGCACCTTTTGCTTTCATAGCTCTGCTTTATCCATTTTTACCCAAAATGAGACATTTGACATGCCTCTGCAACAAGAAACTCTGAAATCTTGGATTGCACGTGCAATTCCAAATAGGTAAGAGCAATCGTTCGTGTAAATGAAGGTGCACGTGCAACTTGACGCTCGTGCACCAATTGCTTCTGGGCATGGACTGGTTATTATTTAAGAATTATCATTTATCATGTGTAAACTTAACTTTTTACTTTGCCCTCTGCTACGCACGGGCAAAACTCCAGAACTCAAACATTTTCGCTGAGACAGTCTAATGAACACTTTAGTATAAAAACTAGATGCATAAAAGAACTATTTACAAATATGACTTAAAAGATGCCAGAGATTGTGCACGTTTAGCACCAGCTTAGAGTCCATTCCACGATTTTGCTCCTCTGAAAGAATATCCTTTTTGCCCATTATTAGTTTTATCAGTGGCAAATTCAAATATCTATCAGTGTTTCTTAGGACTCGACAAGATTGTTGAGAATTTCGAATTAGAAGTTGTCTAAGGTAATTTGGAGCGAGGTCATTGAGGGACTTATAAGTTATGAGTTTTAACTCACTTTTGATCCTAGACCAAGGTTTGCTTGTAGTGGTTTGACAGGTGTGTCAAACGTACTGTTGGTTAGTAGTTCTGAAATCATGAATAATCTACGGAAATTCCAATACAGGACTACCAATACTGGGCTAAAATACGTTCACATAGCAAATGTGCTTTGTTATTGATCTGACTATACCATTATGTGCGGTATACCGTTGACGAAAGGATCACCATTAATATCAGGATTAGTGTATAGTTTCTGCCTCTATCTGGTAGTAAACACGCTTGTTTTTGCATGAATGGAAACTTTACTATCGTCATTCATATGTTTGGTGTCTAGCAACAATATTTACCCCTTTCATTCACTTGGCTGTTTCGTTTGTTTGATCATTTTCATAGAGCAAAACATTCCAATTGCCTTTGTTTACTCTCGTATCAGACATGGTTGACAACAGACATTAACTTCAATTCAGCCCATCCAGAAGGTCTTCCTCACCCACATCTGTTTTTTTGTTTAACTTGGTGAGAGTCAAAAACGACGTAAAATACAATAGACATGATCTGAAGCAGCGCTGATTTCTAGGGAGACTCAGGAAGGGGGAGGGTTAACTATTCATTAAGGCTGTTTTTCCAGTTGCTTATGATAGAAATATTCAAGACAAAGAACAACCTTAATCCAACTTTTANATGAAAGATATCTTTGCAGAAAAATATTGGTATTATAGCCTGTGAAATCCAAATCATTTGCAGCTGCCGAAAGTAAGAACAACAATTTATGGCACAGAAAACATTCAGTTTAGCGGCTGCTTGTTAGGCCTGGTTTTCCTATATCTTAATTCATCGCCGATGCGGTTTCCCGGCCATTGGGGCTTGTCCCCGATTGCTTATGACTTATGAAAACCGCACTATCAACGACCATTGGGCATCATCCCCGATCATAGGGAAAGTCAAACATGTTTGACTTTCCCGATGGTTCCCGACGAACAATGGAAAGATAAACAATAGATTGCAAGATTTGTAGTTGGTGATCATGCTTCTTGTCACGTTGGGAGAGAGCATTGGAGTGCATGAACCAAGTAGATGATGCCTTCTAGCTTGAGATTACAAGAATCTAACAAAGAAAATGAAAATAGCACTCTTATTATGACAACTCTGAAAAGAGTGTAATACCTGCCCTGCAATTTCACTTCACGCACCTAAAATAGCTTCTTTGCTGCATATCTTGTGTTGGAATAAACGCCGTGCATTCCTCCAAAGTAAAACTATGGATAATATATGCGTTTTCACCTCTAATTCTCTCAAAGGAACGCTCTACACATGCAATGAACCTTCCCATGCCACTGTCAGACCTTCATTACATGCTCTTTGTTCATCGGGGATGATCCCCGATCAAAAGGAAGTTCTATATCGGCGATGGTCGCCGATAATTACGAAATATGAAAACTAGGCTTTAAGGTCCTCACTCCCCAATAATCTGAAAGACAGACAAAACTCGCAAGAATTTAAAAGGAGAATAAAACAGTGGGGTGGAATTTGTTGCAGCTACAGATTGAGCAAAGTTTTTATTAAGGATTTAGGTTTTTTGGATTAGTTTGTATTTAACAATTATTTGTAATTATGTCGTTCTTAGTTTTTTCTTTATTTTTAGCATTTGTTGGCCTTAATTAGCTTCTTTTAGCTAAATAGAAAATAGCCAACTGTAAATAAATTGATGATGTTGATGATGCTGATCATGATGATCATGATGACAATTAAGCCTAAATTCTAAAATCAAAGTAAAAATAAGGTATAATACTTGGTGCCGTTCCTAGTTTCTAATAAAAAAGCGTATATTATCAGTGGTGATTTCTAACATTTTAACAAGAGGGGCTCTAGGTGCACCAACGCCCATATTTCGGGTGTGACCTAGCTGCAACCACGCCCATATTTTCAAAGACGCAGATATGATACTTCAGTTTAGAAATGTCTCAATTATCATGTAGCAGTGAATAATTAATCATAGCAATACAAAACACTTTAGAAGCAAGGTCAATAGACTTTGAAAAGCAGAGCAAATACAAGAATTTTTAGGGGGACTGAACCCCCAAAATGAACAGTAATTTTAACAAAGGGGCTCCACCCCTGAGCCCCCCTAAGAATCACTCCTGCGTATATTGCTATGATGAATTTTACACTTCTACATATTGATTTATCTCTAATTATTTGCTACACGATATCATGATTATAGTAAATAATCATATCTGCATCTCTGAAAATATGGGCGTGGCTGCAACTAGCCCACACCCATTCTGTAATATTGCACCTTGAGCCTCCATTGTCAAGATTTTTAGAAAATCACCGCTGATGAGACGTACAGTCGATCAAATAGCGGCCACGTTTTGATCCAAGGCCAAGTGGCCGTTAATTAGAGGTGGCCGTGATTCGGGGGTTTCGTAAAAAATGCACAAAATCTTGTTCCAAACGCATTTTATGTGTTTATATGTTGTTTTGAAGACATTTGAGTGCCGATAAAATAGTCGGCCTTGGACAGGCAGAAATAAATATATCCGTAAATTTGTAAATAAAGAAGACTTCAGTACGACGACATTTGCACAAGTTCAAAACAAGATAGTTCCTAATTTTTGTAAGTTAAAAAATGACAAGTATATAGGCCTATACTATCTCTTGTCTTCTTTACATGCCTCATCAATAGATTTTTTCTTTCATTTGATCTTCATGCTTACCCAGTTTATGCTTAAAGAATCTCCTCTAGAGTCATAAAGACAGGGCACTTCCATCCCAAAGCCTGCTCCGCCTCTATTTAGACTGTTTCTATCAGAATTAATAGCGCGCCATCTTATGAAAGTGTTTGCTAATGTCAAGGCTGATTTTTAATAATTTCTGGAAAAAATACTTTAAACTAGTCCATTTGTGTGGCCGTTTTTAGAAGGAAAATTTGGTAAATTTCTTCATTTGGGACTGAACCAGGTGGTCACTAAAGGTTATGGGAAGGTGGCCGCTATTCAGAGGTTCATCATATAGACAATGATATGGGAAAGCTTTTGGGACAGAAGATTAGTGGCCGCTTTTGGAAGGCGGTCGCTAAAGGTTATAGGAAGGTGGCCGCTATTCAGAGGTTCATCATATAGACAATGATATGGGAAAGCTTTTGGGACAGAAGATTAGTGGCCGTTTTTGGAAGGTGGTCGCTAATCAGAGGTGGCCGCTATTATATAATTAATTGTTGTTCTTCCAGGAAGCTAGTACTGCATATGCCATTTTGATAATGGGTGTCTACTGGTGCACAGAAGTTACTGACCTTGCTGTGACGTCATTGCTCCCATTGTTGCTGTTTCCAATTTTGGGTATCATACCAGCAAAGGAAATATCGCTCTCTTATTTTAAAGACACAAATGTCCTTCTAGTTGGAGGCTTGGTCGTTGCAATTGCCATAGAACGATGGAACGTGCACAAACGAATAGCTCTGAGAGTTCTTTTATTAGTTGGGACCCAACCGAGAAGGTAGACGTCGTATTGTTTTACTATTGGACTAAAGTTTTCATTTGGTTTGTACTATTCTGGGTATGCCTTGAGAGGTTCTATTGATGGTTTGATACCTTGTTGGGCATTGTAGTATCGCCATAAATTTCTGGGGCATTATGAATATATCACACAATATAGTGCTCTTGTGTCATTATGGAAATACATTATATGACGTCTAGATGTATCGAAAGATCTAATACTCTTCGTGTCCATAGACCTGCATCAGTGCCGTCAAGCCTTGCAATTTTGATTCATAGTGAAATACGTATCTTCCTCTTTCAATTTAAAATATACCATAAAAGCTCTATTACGCCCCCCTATCTAATAAGCCCCCTTTTAAAGTAAAAGTTGCGGTTAAGCCTTCCTCTCAATTTATCCTCCCTCTATATCAAACCCTCCTCTCTCGCGGAGTGAAATGGTTGAATGGGCTCTTAGGGGATGGAAAATACTGCCAGATGAGGTAGCAAGGATAAAATAAGATCCATGTGCAGAACTACTTTTGCGTCTTAGAAACCTACAGAATATTTACCTACTGATCCTTTCGAAGGAATCCAAGAGGACAAAGTTTGTTTGGGAGATAATCCTGGATTATTAACTGAACCTGACGACTAGGATGAAGATGTGAATATTATAGTTGACTAATGTGAATAAACCTTCGAAGTTGCTAGCACCGATTTTTCAATGGAAGCAACGCGGAGGGAATGCAAAAAGCCATTTGCATAACATCTTTGTCTTGAGTTAGTAATAAGCTCTCCTCTTTGTTAAACCCCCCTCTAAATCTCCAAAAAATAAATAAAATAAAAAATAGAACTTAATAGAACTTTTACGGTAAGTAGCATTATTGGATTAAGTGAAATCAAATTTCGCAAATAGGGAGCATCCCCATGAAGGGATGAAGCGATGCTAGGGGTTGCATATAGCCCCAGGAAGCAGGCATACTTATACAATTTTTATGGGTCTTACAGGGAATGGGGGCACGAAATATTTCTCGTCTCATTGAGGGGCTTTGCAAAAGACACTTGAGAAGCCCTGGGTTAATGAGCATCTTTTCTGCAGGCTTATGCTTGGTTTCATGGTGACAACAGCGTTTATTTCGATGTGGATTACGAATACTGCAACAACGGCTATGATGACGCCGATTATGGAAGCTGTTCTCAAGGAGTTGGACAAAGAGCACATGTCACATGTCGTGGAAGACGAGGAAAAGGCCAATGCTAAACCAGGCGATATCGAGGCTGGTATTGAAGACAAAAGTAAGGAACTGAATGCAAATGGATTGGAAGAAAACAGCAGAACTCTCAGTAATGAAGTAGAGTTGAGAGATATAGGTCTGAGTGATGCATCCAGATCTGGTAGCACCAAGAAGTTGGTCGATATGTGAGTAAATAGATAGAATTTCACTCATTTAGCGCCATTTAATAGTAAATTGGATGGCCAACCGCTCGGTTGAAGCAGAGGCCAGCTCTGCTGTTAGTTTAGATGTGTCTTAAGGGACGTATTAGTGAAAGTAGTTGATCCCAACTCAAAACATCAAGGCATGAAAATTGTAGGCAGCTAACAAATATGCAATGCCACAAGTAAGCAGAGAAGAAGTCAAGATGGAAACCCCATGGCACCAACTTAGCTGTTTTGTAAGATGCGAATGCGATTGAAATGCGATGCGAATGCGATTAGATCATTTAACAACATGAATATTAAATATTGCTTGTATGTAATTTATTTATTCTTTCATTTTGTAGTACAAAAATTCTTTGTTATTTTGCAGTTCTACGGAGAATTTGCAGGCAGCTGCGGCTCAATCGGAATATCAAGTAATATATTTTGACTCTAAGGCATTTCGATACCCTTTAAGTTATTGTTTTGCAGAGTTTTAGCAGTCTCTTATTTGGACCCTTAATTTATTATTTGTTTACTTTGTAGGAAATTTCCATTACAATAACAACTATTTCTAGCCTACGTCACACCTGAAGATATTTTTATTGCATTCTTCACATATTGGAAGTCGTTATGTAGGGCAGGACATGTAATACGTATCGTCCAGCTTGAAGAAGAGCGTGCTCACCTGAGGAGAAGCCTTTACTGACGATTTCCCATGAACCCATGAAATTAATTGAGGTTTTCATCTTATGTTTTGTCTCTTGGAAACGTAGATAGAAAGAAGTCGGCGGAGAGGTGGTGAAAAATTTCCCTTTTGAGCTAGACTGCCATGCTATCGAAGAATTCCTTGTCTTACGGCTAAATAATCATGAAAAGAGAATATAAAATATTTTATGTTCGGAAAACTCTACATTTCTTACCAGGGGTGGAACTTTGGGGGGGACATCCGATTCATTTTATTGTCTTTTCATGTGAGAAGTTTCTTAACACAATTGTTTATTATAGGAAATATTACTGTTTGGGGGGCATGGCCTCCCTGACCCCCTTGGATCCGCACCTGTTTCTTACCCACCGCTAAAGGCTCCTGTCTGCGCCTCTGCTGGATCCCATGCTCTCTCTCATTTACCTTGCATCTCTAATTCACTTACTAATTTTCAGGTGGACGCTAAAAGCCAAAAGCATATTCAAATGTCCAAAGGAATGATGCTCTGTATTTGCTACGCGGCAAACATCGGTGGCACTGGTACATTGACCGGCACGGCGCCACAGCTCGTTTTAGCTGGTCAGCTGACGGAGTGAGTATACCGTATTGAAATGATTTTATGGGTATCAAAGTAATTACTGACTTACTAGCAGCCATATCATGCCAATTTAAACTCAAACCACAGTTGAATAGTTGAAAGGAAGTCGTGCTATTCGCTTATCAACAACCGAATCAGCCACACTGGGTTTGCTTAGGGCAGTGATGTTCAAAGTAATTTCAGTGATTGTCAAGTAAAGAAGAATGGCTAAGGGCCGGATTGCGCACTACAAGTAGTGTATTGATACTTGAGTATGCGTGAACTTCAAACTTGCTACACCATGTCAATAACATCACCGTCATTGAAGTCAATGATGCTGTACGTTGAGTTTATTATTATTTATTTGTACGGCGAAAGCAGGCAGCAACGACTCTTTCAAGAAATAGGCATCAATTTGGCTTTTACGTGCTTTTGTTTTTTCATTGCTGACTAGTTTCTGCCAATGGGCCATCTTCAGTGCAGCCCTGCTATCAATGTGCCATCTGCGGGGACCATCAATGTGCCCTTCCACCAATGGGCCATCTGCAGGGACTATCAATGTGCCCTGCCATCAATGGACCAGCAATGGGCCATCTTCAGAGCAACCTTGAGTACTACCTCATTAACCTTGGCAAAACAGTCCATGCATCTATAATACACAGTTAATGCAGAAGCTCTACTAAATCTCCCTCTTTACTAAGCCTCCCTCTCAGATAAGCCTCCCTCTCAAATAAACCTCCCTCTCAAATATGCCCCCTCTCTCTCATGCCCTATTTTCCAGTAACATTTGCAAATAATTCCACTCTCTATTAATATCCACTTTCTCAAGAAAGCATATGATTAAATAGGCTCTTGATGCATGGATACCATTGCCGGATGAGATTATGTGCATGAAACATGATCCATGTGAAGAATCACTTATGTGTCAAAAAGGCTTGAGAATATCCTTTCCAAGGGATGCCACAAGAAGAAGTTTTTTAGACGATCTCTCAGGACCCTTAAGATTCTAATGAAGATGAGGACATAATCGTTGATTAATATTAATGAACTTTCGAAGCTTCTATAGAAAATTTTGCACAAGAAACGCATTAGCCCCCTGTCGCTACTTACACCATCAATACAATGATTACTTATAAAAATATGTTACCTCACTTGCTTAGCAACTTCTCTAATATCCTTTTCGTGTTGTATCAAACTTTTACGTATTGTGCATTCCTCCATGTGATGTACATAATCAAAGGTCGAATATTTTCTCTTACATTTCATGTTTGACTTCTAGTGTCTTCAAAAATGGACCAGGAATTTCATTCCTTCAGTGGTTTATTTATGCATTCCCGCAGGTTCTGTTGTTCCTATTTATAGCATGGCTGTACTTACAAGCCGTGTTTTTAGGCATTGGGTATGCTCTTCATGTTTTACTTTCACCTATTGCAACATTTTCTTGCAGTTTTTCAAATTGTTTTTATTAAATTTAAAAATCACCGAAGCTTAGGTAGTGGGCCGAAGACATGGATGATAAACGTACTAATGTCTTCGGCCCACTGCCTAGAATTCTCTAGAATTCTCTTTCACACTATAGATGATACTTTATATATATATATATATATATATATATATATATATATATATATGTGTGTGTGTGTGTGTG
>OLMO02000262.1:18461410-18472658 GCA_900291935.2 Cassiopea xamachana
ATGAGGAGAATTCATATCGGAGCTTTTGCAGGGCCGTCAAGAGAATTCACTGGCCCCGGGGGCAGACGAGAAAGATGAGGCCCCCCTGCGAATGAAGCAAGCAGAAAATTTTCAGGATCTAGACCGAGGGGCAAAGCACTACCAAAAAAGTGTACGAGATTATTAATCTCATGGGATTATGTTGTGATTGAAAGATTATTTCAAGATTATTTCAAGATTAGTTTGAGATTATGTTGGGATTATTTTCATTTTGTCACTGTGTTGAACACAAAATATAGAGTGTCATGCATCTTTATTTATTATTTCGACAACAAAAATTTGGATTGTGAAAAAAGCTGTGCAATCCCTTAGCCCCCAACCTGTCTCTCATTCATTCATCCTCATTGTTAAAATGAATCATTCTCATTCATCCTAAAAATTTTAATGTCACTGGTTTGCTAACAGTTGATTTGACATCTGCTCAGAATTTGACTCAGATAACATTCGATGAAAAATTGCATATACTGTTTTCTCGATTTAATTAAATGAGGGAAAAAGAAAAAGTTTTTAGGACAACCTGAATAGGGTGCCAATGCTAATCGTTCTTGATAATCACGTAAAATCACGTGTTTTATTGAACACTCAAATGACATAGAACGACATCAGCGAAGCCAACGTGGAAGGACTGCTTCAATTTCCTTAACAGGGATACAAAATGAATGGTTTTCACTGTTTCTAATCATGCGTTCGTCAATAGTTGCCACATAATTTTTTGCAGCGATGTAGCCACAAGTGAATGGCACATCAACTGGTTTGAATGAAACGTCTTTATCTGCATCACTTGGTTGAAAATTTTGAAATTAAAGATTATTTTGCGATTATTCTAAAAGCGTACGAGATTATAATCAGTGAATTGCCCCTCGGTCTAGACATTAGCTTTGGAAAATTACTGCTAGTATATTTAAGGTCTCATAGACCTTGAAGTATTAGGTCTTGTGAATCCCCTTGGACCTTGGGGGTAACTTGCACTCCTGCTCCCCTCTCGCCGAACCTGAGCTTCTGAAGTACCGATGTGAAAATCGCACTTTTGTATATGATTAAGGGACATCTTGGCTTCCTCTTCCTTCTCGGAACAATACAGCTTATCCTGTCAATAAACTTGACCATATCTTTCATTCTAGTAATTCTTTCCTTTTTCCCTATCTTTGACCTTTTTTGATGTCATCATATGTGTTCGGTTGTGTGCAATGGGTTGCTACTCTCTCTCGTTTGGCACCAACTTCATTTCTTATCATTTTCACTGCCTCAATCCGTGCAACCGTAAAAGCTCATAGCCCTAGCATTCATTACAAACATCATATTCAGCAAGTTGAAGAGTATTATGAAGAAGAGAAAATGAGCGTAGCTTTGAATGAGGGAAATGGTCTTCTAGCAAGATGCCTCATACTAACGAATTATTAACAAAAATGTTTGAGTTCCAATGCTCTGAGCATGCACATCAATGGAAAGTGAAAGAGTTCCTTGTTCACTTGAAACAATGAGAAATCTTAATAACCAACAGAAGCGAAATTGTTGGACGAGCAGCAAACTTAAAATACATAACATATCATGCACAGTTAATTCGAATTTTAAACACATACACTGATTAACTATCATGGGTGTAGGAGGGCGTCTAATTTAGGGGGGCTGTACGCTTTCTATAAACTTTCTGCCCGAATTTCCTATTGTTCTTTAAAAAAATTTGCCCGAGATAAGCGGATTTCGCTCCCACTTGGGGGGGGGCCGTAGCCACCTGCCTCGCACGCTTATGACAACTATATTAGATGAACCAGATTTTATCGTTGTACTCATATTCAAATTTGCACAGTAGCTGAGCTTCCCCTCATATACTTCTATTAAGTCTCAAAAATCCAGTACTGAATTATCTGAGTCTTCTAAGCTGTCGAGCATTACTTTCCTAAACGTCATAGCCTAATTATGTAGCTTATTGTAACAGTTTTTGCGAAACAGGCATCTGAAAGAAATTGCCTAGGCACATTGCAGCAAAACAGACCATGCTTCCTGCTTCTTTCACTTTCAAAAGTAAAGGGCAAAGCATAGACGTCATTAATTACCTAATTTGTCAGTGCAGAAAGTTGAAAAACAGTTGGAAGCAGAACAACAGCCATCAGGGTTTAATTTACTTCCAGCCAAGTCTGGATATTTATGATATTGTAACTGATTAGGTAGAGCAGACCCATAACAGCAGTAGTACAGCAAATCTCTTTCCAGCTTTAGCAATTATTAATTTTTATGCACGAATGCATGACCAGGGCTGTAAAAACTCTTTATAAAGAGTTTTTGCTGTCAAGGTAAAATACTAATGCCGGGTCAAGCCAATATGAAATTCCTGCCTAAACTGAAAAGAGCATGATAAAAGATACAGATTTACACTATAGGTGTCATTAGCTCTACATAAGGTATGGTAATTAATCTTAGGCAAAGTTTGGCTGTCATTGCCTTACAATCATTAGTATTCTATGTTGATGGAAAACATCGATCCAATGGACGTTCCGAACGTCCACTGTACATAAGATGTATGTACACAACAGAAAACTGGTTTCTTCTTTGTGTCCGTTCAAAATATAAGCCACAACTGTAAGGGGAGGGAGGGGTGACAGATTGTCACACCTTTTCAGGGGACGGGGATTGTTCGAGAGCTGCGACGTCACACCAAGAATTTGTCCACTCTGTTTTTGCCAATGCGCAAAAATGCTATGTTCACTTCCTTCTCATTTATTTCTCGTGATATCAAAGCGCAGCAAAAGGTACTCTGCGAAAGTAAATTCAATATGACGGGGGTAAACTACCTAGGTAGCTTATGACTTCACGTTAGTGTACATACAAAGTAAATTATCTGGTTTCGACTCTCAGGTATTAATTACCTAATGCCTTTGCTTCATGTCTCAAATTGTGCATAAGGATTTATTTCTAAAAATGTATACATAGGGATTCTGGTCATAAAGTCATTAATGTGGGTGTGGATTTTAGACCAAACACGCATTATTAGTGCTGGAAGCATGGTACCGTATTCTCAAGTAGAAGCTGCCCTCGAATAAAAGTCGCAGTTTTTGAAGAAAAAATAGTAAAAGCCGCTCTCAAATAGAATCCGCGCTTAGGAACAGCAATTTGATAAGCAAACAACAAAACACTAACTTGTTGACTAACAAGCTTTAAAACACTAACAATGTCAAACTATTGGTTTCATGAATCATAGGCGTAGACTTGTATTTTCACAAGGGGGGGGGAGGGCTCATAAAATAGCTGCAGTAGCCAAAGGATAGTAAGAGTTGAGGGTGTTCAAGTAATGTTCTTGTGCATTTTTCTTTAAATCTTTTTTCCATTTGAACATGGTAGAAGAAACAAGCAAGAAAAAATTAAATGATGTTGATACCTATTACTTATTAATCATAAACTTTTAGTACTCATTTAGATAATCGCTTCTATGAAGGCACAAAAATGTACTCTTTCTCACAGCATTTCTTGATATGAAGTTATCGATAAGTTCATCAATTGACAGTTTCATGACCTTTTCTGTATGTATGTTCATTATTCCCAAAGCATTTAATCGTTCTTGAGATATTCGTGTTGGTGACAAGAACCTTAAGAGTTAGTTATAAAAATGAACTTCCAACTTTCCCAGGGGGGCTGAGTCCCCAAAATTTTTTCAGGGGGGCTAGAGCCCCAGTGCCCCTAAGTCTACGCCTATGTCATGAATGCACTGCAATGACTGAAAAAGTGAGTAAAAGCCGCGCTAAAACAGAAGTCATGATTTAAAAAAACAAATAGCATCTGCAGCTTCTATTTGAGAAAAAAACAGTAGTCAAAGTAACAGATGCTCAACCAGTGGTATCTTCTAGGGTTCTGCCCCTGAAGCTCCCTAGAAATTACCACTGTATTTAGTGATTCTCCAAATGAAGATGTAAGATACAAAAGAACTTGCACTTAATTTAGATAACTGGCCCATATTTAATGGAAGTTCTACCCACATAAAGCTACAATGTTATACAATAGCAAAAAGTGATAAAAAGAAAACTGTCTATTAAATAAAGGCACATAATATGGGACATTTTCCAAACATCCAAAATTATGCATACTAAAACTATTATATCAGTGAAAAGTGAGTACAATGAAGTTAACAGTACTTGTACACTAAATAATGAGTCCCAAATAGAGGGGGGCTGTAAATTTCATAAAAGCCCCAAAAAGTGGGAGCTTGGGATAAACAAAGTAGGTGAGAAACTTCTCTAAATATCAATAGCTATGGATGTGCCTCATAAGTTGATGGAACTACAGACTCAAAAGCTAATAATTGAGGTGTCTTGAATAAGGATATCCTGGGTGTATTCTCTAAAAAAAATAACTATTAATTATAAGGGAGGAACATTTATTTCATACTGAACAGTATCCTGGCATGCCTATGATCTTTCTCACCCAGCAATAAGCTCATATCAAGGAAGACATTTAATAATTAAAATTTCTTGCACTTTTTGTAGGTTACTACATGGCTTCTACTTACTGGGCAATCCTACAGTTAAGGCAGAATATAAATAGCATAATTCATGCAAAACTTTTACAAAGCTACCTTGGATCCCAACCAACGCACATACAGATTAGTAGCAGGCTAGAAAGTCCCATTTGTAGCCTAACTGAATATTTGAAATGCACAAGAAAAAATTATATAAAGGTGTTAGTCCCTATATACCCAAAACAAACAGTTACACAGTTACACCCTGGGCAAACTGGCTATTCAAAACTAACTCTAAGAAATACTTATGCCAACGTAAATCATTTGTTAATTCTGGGTGAAATGCTGTTGCCATTATGTTATTTTGCTTTACACCTACAATGACAGGTTTGGCACTTTTGCTATGGATAACTGTTGCCAGTATTTGCACACTATCATTCATTAAATCACTGACAGCAGGTGCTCTAATAAAAACTCCATTATAATAACTTGAATTGCCATCTTTCCCTTGAAGAATGTCATTGTTTACATCAACATTAGCCTCAAAACTGCTTACTTGTCTTCCAAAGAAATTCCTTGACACTTGAATATCTAGACCACCAAGCTGGATAATGATAACAATAAATTCAGAGCATTGTTAATAAACTTTGAAAATAATGCTAAATGTAAATCAATATTTATTTAGGTCTTAAGCTCATGTCCTACCATAAAAATCTGATGATCTACATTCTTACAGCCTTAGCAAACCTATCTTGACACTATGTTGCTGTGCTATAATGATCCAATATCAGCATGGTAGCAAAATGGTTAGAGAGCTTCCCACTTGTAAAAGGTTAATGCTTGCAGGAATCCCTGTGGTCTGACTGTATGCCTACCTATTGTCCACCTGACATTGATTGGGTACCTGGTGGCAACAGTTGGGGGAAAACTGCAAGGGAATGAACTGCCTATCCAAGCTCATATGTAGATCTAACAGGCATGCCAGGGGTGGCACCAGGGGAGAGCTAGGGGGTTACATCCCCCATTAAAACATGCTAGCTCCCCTGTTAGAAGGTAAAAAAATTAGTTTTTTTGGAGATTTTAGGCAGTAATAGTACCCTGAGTACCATATTTTAGCCTCCCCATCAGAAAATTCCTGGTGCTATCCCTGCCCTATGCCCTATGCACAAAAGAATATGGGGTATAATCTCATCACAATATGCAAAATTATATTCATATATAGCATACTCTCATGCGTAGCACAGAGGCAGACCTGAGGCTACCAAAGAAAAGTACATCCAATGGGCAAAAGTGTTTCTCTTTCAGGGGAGCAAAGTTGTGGAATGGCCTCACAGCTGAGTCAAAGCAAGCATCTTCCCTAAACTCTTTTCAAAAATATGTTAGGGTTGTTAAATATTTTTTGTTTGATACTAAATATTAATACTATTTTATAAATTGTAAATTATGATCGTAATATTAGAGTAATTTAATTTATTTGTAATTATTTTATGGGAGGGCCCCTTGTAAATCAGTTCTTTTTGAACTGAAGGGGTACCTTCCCCTTAGTTGTTAAAAAATGAAATGAAATGAAATGAAATGAAGAGTAAGAAATCAAAATCCACATGTTCATCAACAATACACTCAATACTTTTACAGTACGCCTTGACAATCAGCAAGCAAGAAAAGCAGCATATTGTTTCAAAAAATTGCATCAACATATCTTTTTGGAAAAATGTCAGTTATGACATTCTAAGAGAAGTCCGAAAGTACACTAACCCCTAAATCTGCACTGAGAGTGTAATGCATTACGTAACACTTCTACGTGACGTTGCTAAAACAAGCAGTGGCTTACTCTACTCATCCCACACCCTTCCAAGCAAAGATGTTGCTATGCGAACAATAATACACAGAGATTTCGGATTAGGCGCATATGGCATGTTTCACAGAGGCATTATGTTGGCGAAGAAAATAGATGTGAGTTAGCACGGAGTGTCGCGTGTCAATCGATGTCATTACGTAATGACTCAGATATAGCATTAATTACTCACAACAAACTGGCCTCCAGTCTTTGCATGTTGTGCTTCTCTCGCTAACAATATCATCCCAGCACAAGTACCCCACACAACTGGCTTTGTGGATCCATTCATCCACGACTTAACAGCCTCCCCAAAACCGTCCTTCTCGAGCGATTTTCCCATAACCGTACTCTCGCCCCCTGGGATAATGATACCATCCAGACCTTGCAAATGATCTGAGGTTCTTACATCAACAACTTCTAAAGTAAAGTCTACACTGTGATCCGATACTTGTTCCTTGGCACCGAGAAGACATGCTTGGTGTTCATAAAAGGCACCTTGTATCGCCAGTACTCCAATTTTAAGGGCTCTACTGGTTGTGTTACTGTTAGCCATGTTTCTACTTTCCAACCCATGTGATCGAGACTATTTGGTCATTCCAATGGGGTCATTCCCACTTGCAGTCCCGTCACTGAACCGGTAAAAAGGGTGGCAGGAGCTGAGGTCGGATGCAACAATTATTGCTGCTTTGCTTACGGCCTGGTAACTTGTAAATGGACAAAATATGAGAAGTACATCTTTCCAAGCATAGTTCTATTTCATGAGGTATGTGTTACCTTTCGCAAAAATTTTAGGCCTTTGCTTAAGAAGCTCAAATTTGTCACATGAATTTGTAGCTAGTCTACTGGTTTTCATTAATTCAGCATTAGTGTTGCAAGCAGCTTGATGAATGTTGGCATGGTCATTTCAAAATGTGACTTTTCAATTTTGTGACTTCCAGGATCCCTTTCTCTCAAGCACATCCCTTTGATGCAATGTGACAAAGCTGGCACAGCCTGAAGCCAGGGAAGTTATGATAAGCATCAAAATTGCAGCAGATGATTTTGGCTACTGTGGAATGAGAAACAAAGGAATTCTTGAACTCTGCAAAGAAGGCATCATCCATAGTATTTCATTGTTAGTAAATGCAACTGAATGCCTTGCTGCTGTATCAGCATTTCATGAACTCCCTTTCAATATAAAGTCAAATATTAATGTTGGTTTGCACTTAAATTTGACTGAAGGAAAACCAGTTAGTGAGAGATCAAGTATACCATCACTGTTGAATGATGCTGGAAACTTTCTTGGGAAAATGGAAGTTAGAGAGAAGCTCACTGATTTATCAAGAGATGAAGTAATGTGAAAAAATGTCACTCAATCTTGAATTGTTTTCTGCTCAAGTCATAAATTTTTCTCACTTAAGATATTGATAATAGTTACCTCTTTGTTCATTCTGACATTTTTGTGACAAAATGCTTTTTGAATTGCTTTGAACTATGTTTAAGAAAACATATAACTTTTCACAATTCATAAGAAATTTGGCATATTAAAGCTTAGCTAGCCTTCAACTACCAGGATTCTTCATAAATCACAAACTATATTTTGTTGTACTGTTGGCAATAAATTAGTTATTTACACATCTGTTAACATTTGCTGTTCATTTTTAGTTAGGAAAGGAAATCACCAGTCAGATAAACAAATTTACAGAATTGGTGGGCTACTTACCAGCATATGTTGATGGTCATCAACATATCCATGTTTGCCATAAAATTCGAGATGTTCTTTCACATATATTGTATTCATTTGGTATTGAAAAAACCCGTATTCCATATGAGCTGGGACTCCATGAATGTTTGTGGACAAGCAATGCTCAACAGAGTTTCTTGGCAAGTGTTTGTGAAGATGCTTGTGCTGCAAAGCAAGTTTTTGGTGCAAGAAATGTGAAGTAAGATCACCTTTTTTACTTAATTTTTGCACCTTATCTTGGCAAATCATGATTCAGCTTGTGTGTCTTGTTTATTGTGAAAATATTTCTATATGATTCCATTTGCTAGCATCAGGGTTTGTGCTACTGCTCAAGCTCATTAAAAACTCCTTAGATTTGATCTACATTTTTAAGGGCATGTAAAACCTTCTTATATTTGTGCATTTTAGAGAAACCTCCTTAAATTTCCTTATTCTACTCAATTCTTGGGGGAGAGAACCTTCAATGGTAGAGTTATTTAAGAAATGGTTTGCTTTTTTGATAGAAATGCTAAAAAAGCACTCCTTAAAGATAAATTTTTGGTCCTTAAAATTTCCTTAACTTTCATCTACTCCCACACCATGAACCCTGTGGTGTTTTTGAAAGCTATCATACTGTCTCATTCTCTGTGTATCATATACATAGGTGACAGAGGCTGGGACCCATGAAGCTGTAGGTCCCCTTATTGAGCAGAATCCTATTTCATTCAGGCTATAGTTCTTTGATAGATTAATTCACTGACTGTTTTTCAGGTCTTCTTTGATATTTTGGATAAAAAGTTGATTGGAACATAGAAACCATAAGCATATTTAGCTTTTTTCAAGAATTATGTAAGTGTTCTTGTGCTTCCAACAGAAAAATTTAACTAATAGAATTGGTGTTACTTTTTAGGTCTCCAGATTTCTTTATGGGGTTAAGCACAATGGGAAAGAATATGACATGCTCCAATGTCCAGAGTGCACTTGAAAGGGTTCTAGAAACTTTAAGTATAAAAAAAATTGCTGTAGACTCAAGAAAGAACTTTGAAGTGGAATTTATGGTTCATCCAGGTTACAAGAGTCAGGCAGGGCTAGGAGGCTGTGGACTTTTACCAGATGAATTTTCAATGTCAGATGAAAGAGAAACTGAATTGCAGTTCTTACAAAATGAATTTGGTAAGGTACTATTACATTTGAATCTAAGATTGGCTTAACTGATGTTGAGGAGTGGCATCAGGAGTTTTCCAATTGGGGTCAGTTGAGCCTTCCAATGGGGGGGGGGGGGGNNNCAGCTATCAGAGTACTGCATTTGCTGAAAACTCTAGGAAAAGAGCTCTTCAACTTCCAACAGGGGTGGCTAGGGGAGAGTACTCACAGCCCTCCCATATTGCCAGCTCTGATGATGCTGTAGAACCTGGGTGCTGATGTTATGATGAATTCTGTACATCAGAGATAGAACTTGTTTCCATGCAGAGCAGCATCATGTTAGAATCTTTTGTTTTTATAAGCGCAAGAAGAATATATATACCATGTATTAATATAGCATGTATCGTGAACATAACAAAACGCATGCAGCTTCTCATAACAACTCTAACGAACTAACAATTTTGAAAAAGTAGAATGGGATTAGTCATGTGACTAATTGCGTCACATGCCACTATTTTCGAACAATAATTCGAACACATCATTGGGGTTATATAGCCTATGATATTTGCAATACCTGAATTTAGAAATATCTTCACTTTTTGAGAATAGAACCACCATACACAATGTGGATCAAAAAATTGCTTTGGAGTGAAGTGGACTGAATAAATGGGGAACCTTGAGGTTTGGCGATATGGCACTCTGACCTGCAGCATATGCCACTTTCTGTTTCCTCTCTCTGAAACAAGGCTTGTTTCATGATATTTTTTTAGTATTTTGACAAATTCGACATTTTAGACAGTGGCGTGCCGAAAGACTGCTGCGTTGGGGGGGGGGGGNNNNTGGGGGGGGGGGGTTGTAGTAACAGAACTTTACCGACAAGCCTAGAATTACCGAAAACTATGATCAATTACAGACGATGATCGCAAAGTGTAGCGTGTTTATGGTTCTAAGGCTGAGACGCGAGAGAATACGCAATTGTGTGTCCGTACTCTACTTCTCAATTCCCAGACTACTAGTGTTTTACAAATGTTCTAATATTATAGGGTATAGAGGAAATACTCAATATAATTTCCATTCATTTTAAGAAACTATATTGCTTTGCAAAAGCAAGCTTTTGCCCACAAGCTATAGAATTACCGACTGTTTTAACAAAACCCCCAAACCTGCTACTTCGGTTGGCCCCTAATGTTTGATGTCACTATTTGATAAAAATTCTGGATAAAGTGGATTCACCTCTTCAAAAATCCAGAATAAGCAGTATAATTTACCACGTAAAGTTGTGTGAGTATGGAAATATTATAGATTATAAACACGCGAATCCGTATTATATTACGGTAGATTATCCGGCGTATACTGTAGTTATATTTAGTTATTACTAGTCTAGATAAGGCGTCGGGAACCTATGGCTCGTGAGCCAGATGTGGCTCTTGTCAAGACTACATATGGCCGGCGTCGTCTTCAGATATCAAATAGCTCGACAGAGCATTGGCAAGGTCAATGTCGAATCAGACGATTTTTCGGTTCCATGTTACAATTTGTAGTTATATGGCTCTCGTAGAAATAAATTTTGAAAATATGTTAATTTCATGGCTCTCCCAGCAAAAAAGGTTCCCGACACCTGGTCTAGACCATTAAAATACATATATATATATATGGCATTGATACTAATAAGAAGTTTTAACTGAATTTTGTATGCTTGAAAAGCTATAAAAGTTATCTTTATAGTTTTGAGATTCAAAAGGCACTGGTTGCTAGTTGCTTTCCGAGATTGTTTGTTATTGGTTACAGTGATTGCCTTATAAGGCTGGGTTCACACCGCTCCGCATACAAACTTATCCGTTTTTGTAGATATCTGTCAAGCATTCACACTGCCCCGTTTTTGAACAAAAATCCAGATAAAGATTTTGTGCGTTTCTGTGGTTTTAATCCTTTCACAATGCTGTGGTCGAGAAACATACCCGTTTTGTGCGTTCACACAATCTGCTACGTTCTAAAAAAGCCTCCATTTATGTAAATATCCACTTTGAAGGGCGTTTTTGTGAACCTCTGTGTGTGTGTGTGTGTGTGTGTGTGTGTGTGT
>OLMO02000262.1:18487647-18498287 GCA_900291935.2 Cassiopea xamachana
TCTCTCTCTCTCTCTCTCTCTCTCTCTCTCTCTCTCTCTCTCTGATGTGCAAAGTAAGTAATTCAGATATGTGTACTTACTTTATACTTATTTCTAGCGTTAATTAATTTTTGTTACAGGTCTGGTTGAAAAACATTGTGTATGAACCTTGTTAACCTGTATAAATATTTTTAAATGAAATGAAATGTAACAAAGACGTAGAAATTTATTTTCCTTTATTTTTTGTTACCAGTTCGTACTTTCTATTCCTACAAATTTCTAAGAAAGAAAACTTTTTCTCGATAATCTTCAATGAAAGAAGAAGTATCATATACTCTTGCTGTATGTTGATTTTTAGAGTTGTATCACAAAGAAGAGTCACTAGCTGTCACTCAAGATTCCAGCAGTTTCAAGGCAGGAAATCGATTCAAGCGCCATATAGGTGTACCAGACCATGGTGGTATCCAAAGACTCATTGCAACTGGTGGCCTTACAAAAGCGCTAAGCGCTAATACAGATAGATTTGGTTATTCAGATTCAATAGATATAGTTTTTCCAGTGTATTGGATGTTCCCTGCAAAGACAAGACTATTGACAGCAGAAGATATAAAATGTGTTGAGAATTATCGGAAGCTGATCAGAGAAGGTAAGGAGCACCACACCGCAGTGAAGCAGATATTATTTGACCTGGTACTCCCTACTTTCTCCTCTTCTCCATTGCTCTCCATCTCTCTCTTTTTCCATCCCCCTCTCTATATTTCCCGCTCTCTCTTCTCTCTATTTGTCTCTCCCTCTCCCCTTCTCTCTTTTTCTCCCCTCTCTCCTCTCTATTTGTCTCATTCGCTCTCTATTGCTCTTCCCCCTCTCTATTTCCCGCTCTCTCTTTTGTCTATTTTTCTCTTTTTCCCTCCCCTATTTGCTCTCACAAGGTCAGCTCCAGCCTCTATCTAAGTAGTACTGTCTTTATTCAATTATCTACCTCAGATTGGAACTTTTACCTTGCTCGGGGAATTTCCCCGCACACATCAGCTGTCGGCTACGGTTGCAGCCGCGCAAAATTCTTCTAGCAAGACAATTTTAATATTAACTTCTTCAGCTTCATCTAACACCAGATTCATATACTCATCAAAACCAATAATGTGTCCTTCAATTCTCATCTTGGTTTATTTATACAACCATATTTGGATTCTAGCTCTATTCTGAAGGTACCTGAAAATAAGATTAATAGGCTGGACCATAACCTTTTGCACTTTTCCTCTTCCTGCCATTTTGATGAAGCTTTCAACTGATCCCCTACAACTCTTTTATGATTCTATCAACATTTAGGCCTAAGAACGTTGATCATTCTTTTAGCAAGACAGTTTCGCAGACATATCTCCCAGCCGCGCAAAATTCTAATCCAAACTACTTGCAGCTGCAAAATTTCTAGGCTGCGAAACAAATCCCCCGCGCATTATTCAAAGTTTCCAATCTGGTATCTACCTACCTACCTACTTCCCTGTCTGCTTGCCTGACTGTCGTTCTGTTTTTATGTTCCTTCTTTCCATTTGATTCTTGGTTCGTTTCTGTGACGTAAAGAATTGTTCGAAACTTCCTAGGGAAAGTGAAAGCTATGCCACAGAACAACAAAAAGAGTGGATTCTACGATGAAGGAGATGCAGCTGTGAATTATTGCTTAAAAGATAAGGCAAAGGATAAAGGGCGCATTTACCAAAGCCAATCAACATACGATCCAAAAAACATTCATTTGGGAAGTATGACAGTATACCGTTTTAACATCAAATGTATTTGCAACAATGTAGCATCGGATAACGAGCAGTGCTCTAGAATGCTGCCGATGTCACAACAAGGATGGGGTGGGTATATGGGAAGTGTTGCAAATGGATTTTATAACAAACGAGAAAACCTTTAAACGCTAGAGTATAGTTAACGATCACTTTAAAATGTTCAGGGTAGGCCTTGCTGTAAAGGAAATACTGGAAAATTGTTTAACTGCAGTGAAAGCAACCTTTGATGAGATATACCAGAATGCCTCGATTAAGCGCCCGGGCGCTTGTATAATTTTTGAGCCACAAAGATGGGTGATTTCATTTAAAGAGGCCACTTATTCATTATGTTTCAGAATAGAAAGAGCGCTCGTTTGTTGGGGCGCTTAATCGAGGTGGGGCGCTTAATCGAGGCATTACATTGTTAGTAGTAGGTGATTATGGTGGTTTGATTATGCATCTTGTGCGCCTTTGCGCCCGTTGGTGAAGGGCAGGGTGCCATTCCCCCCGCTGTCTCCGTATTCCATGCATTTTTTACTGGGAGTTAAACCATATGTTAGTAAGTGGGAGAACTCCTTTTTCTGATTATGATGTGTCAAATATAACTCGTTTTAGGTTATTGTCATTTCCACGACGTAGGATTTTCAAATTTAATCCCTGTTCTTACAACTAATAACTGAGACAGTTTCCCTACTATAGTGGCATAGCGTCAGGGTATTCAGCGTATTCACTGAAAACCCTAAAATTTTCAGTCAAAAATAAAATTGTGTATTATGATTCAGGGGCGTTGAAACAACTTTCAAAGTAGGAGGAGCCTGGTCACGAAGGTCGGAGATAAGGTCAGGTAATCATAGTGAAACATGCTACTGTTTGAAAAAAGTGGCGAGCTCATGCCCCCCGGTCCCCTGTTTCGACGCCCCTGTGATTTACTGCTTATTGAATAACAAATTTAATTGTTTTTCAACATACCTAGACCCTGGACTATATTTAGCCTGTCAAAATACCCCTTTTTAAGTAAAAAGTCCTCACATTTATTAACGAAAACAATAGCAGATTGCGTTGAGAAACTTTCAACGTACAGCCTCATTACCTCTTCAGTTTGAGCCCCAGTGTTGCGCCCATGTTGAGCCGTAGTCTCATTTCCGAGTTGAAACATGAGATTCTGGCTATTGTTGTCGAAAAGTATGCAAATGTATTTATGGAAGGATTGAAAGAGAGTTCTGTGCTTGTGTATCTTTCAGTGAGCAGTCTATAACTACAGTTTTATGCTATGCTGTGTTAGTAGTAATTCTGAAGACCAGTGAAAGGTATGTTATCCATCAAACTCTCGGCAGTGCGATGAACGAGTTTATCCACCGTATGAAATGTTCCTTTTGTTAGAAGGGGGGCACTATAATGTGTATTTTTGCTGAAGTGGTGAATGCTGATAAATTTGAAGTAGCTTACTTGAATTATCAAGTTCATCGGTCTTTTATGGTGAAACGTTTGCATATTGTTCTGTTGACGTTCATGAAGAAGCCGTTTTCTACCACTTCCTCTGTGGTATGTACTTCCTGTTACCCAATACAAAAGAGCTTTATTACAAGATGCGCACCAAACAGGCTTAGAAGTGTTTGTAAAGCTGTTTTGGTGAGCCAATCTGCGGGGGGGCAGGGATGACACTTAAGAAGGTATGGGGGACACCCTCCAGAAGTATACTGACGTTACGTCCCTGGCGGGGGGGGCTTATACAAGGTATAAACAGTGTTCAGCGTGAAAGGAATCCAAAAGTCTCAGTTTGCTAGCACAAACAAAGAGAGTAATATCTTTGACAACAATCTAAATAATAACGAAATATGATCAGTTCTCGCTTAAGAGTACTCATACATCATCTTTGTGATTAGGTGCAATATCAGTTTCACTCTCACGGTCACTTCTTTCAATCTCGAAGTGCAGGTGCAGGCATTCAGATACCCTGTACCTATAAATTATGTGTTAAAAAGAATTTTGTGGGTGTGAAAAGAAGTTGTAGAACTGCTCATGAATTTACTCGCTACTTCTATCCAGGAAGCACTCCTATAGGGCCAATCTGCGGAAGGGGGAGCTTATACATGGAATAAAGCATGCGTTAGGGAAAAGGTGGGCTATTCTGCAGTGGGTTTATAGGCGGAGAAATACAGTATTTACACCTAGGCCCAAGCAGTCACACTCGAAAAATTTTTTTTAGAATACTCAGAAGAAGAGGTAATTTATTTTTTGGAACATGTTCTTGATGCAAAATATTCTATTTGATTTCGATACTATACTGCTAGTACATTGGTAGACTGGAATTTGATGAAAAATTTTCTGCAAAGTAGTTTTTGAATACCCTAGAAAACTTATTAACTACGAATAAACACGTGGGTGAAAATTCATGACCCTTTTCTACAGTCTGATCATTTTAGTATATTTTGAATATTTTACAAAAATGAATATTTACATATTTTCCCCGAGAATAGCCTGCTATTTATTTTTGCTCTGTTTTTGCTTCGTTGAATTACATGGACATATTCAGGTATGATGAAATTTTTAGATATTGAGATCGACTTTCTCTTATTTTTTTGTAGCTTCAGCTTTGAAATGCTTAAATATTTGCTATTAATGCTTTTAGAAAACGATCTTGTTTTCTTGTTGCGATGCTCATTTTATATCGCTGCAAACCTTCCAATCTTTCCTGTGAGCTTATGTAAAGGTTGCTATTGTAGACGTCTGCCTAATTTTTGCAAATGTTGCTTCATAATAAGGTAAATCTTGTATTGAAGCATTTAGAGGCCTGGAAAGAGTGCGGAGAGAGGGCACGCGGGAAAAGTGTGACGTGACGAGAGTGGGAGAATTTGTGTTTCGGTGAAGTACAGTAGTAAGTCCGATTGAATTTGATTTGACATTAATTTCTCTAAAGGAGTGAATGTTGTTATTTGAGATATCATTTCCCTTGTAGTATGTGTGCTGTTTCAACTTGGGAGTTTTCTAAAACGATTTTGCCAACGATAATATTCACTGTATGTCAAAGCCGTAGAATATGAGGAAATGTACAATTTGTGCTTTTGGTTGCATAGTCCTCCTTCAGCGGCAATATGTTGTGCTATCTTCAGCAGGTGGATATATTTTGAGTGTTGAAGCTTTTGGGGAATAAAATCATAATTACGGCCAGCTTTTCTCGAGAGTGTGCTTCTGTTCATTCACAATTAACTTTTAGATTCACCCGCATTGTTTGACTTCTAAATAATTCATTTTGAAAAGCCAGCAATTCATAATTTAGAAGGAGAATTAGTCAACACAAAATCTCACTGCACGAATGCAGATTATGACGACCTCGTTAATAATTTATGCATGCTGTCCTAGAGTGTAGCATATTCCTGTACTTTGTTTACCTGGTCAGATTCCGGCATATTCTTTGAAGTTGTTAAGGTATGTACTATTTATAATATATTTTCCCCGCTATATTTGTTTTGACTATAGCAGTTTTAATGAATTGTAACTTTCAGTGCCTAATAAGCAGCGATGTAGATAGCATGAAGATTGATGAAGTCTTCCACATAGACAAACGCTCGCCCATCTTCGATAAATTTTTCTTTTTTCTCAAGGCGTTGTGTGTATGTCTAATCATGGTCTTATGGCGAAAGATACATAGCTAAATGTTTCCTACAGTGAACATTGCTTTGATGTGTTAAAACGTCTATTAGTCATTTAAGACAAAATTCATAGCTCAAAAAGTAGAAGAGTTTCTGCCTGTTTACTGGAGTCACCTCACAAAATCTCAACAGAAATGATGAAAATGCTTTACGCTTTACTAGCAGAAGTTAACTAGAAAACCTGGAAAGTCCAGGATGTTTGTGTGGTAAAGTGTGGTTTAGAATTCTCTCGAAAATATCTATTTTCATGCTCATCATCACTATTATCATCACCATCATCATTATAATTTATCATCATCACCATCATCATCATTGTCTTGCCTTGTCTTGATTTGTTCCCATTTCGCCCTCGATGGGGGTTTAAGACTGACCCTGGGCTCAGTTTTCGCCAGTCATTTGTTTAAAAGAGGTGATCGAGTCGACTACACTCAATCCACTCTGTTACTCCAACAGTTACTAGGCAGAGCTGTAGCGTGCGCTATCGAGCCTGCATTTCACTGAAGGAGCCTGGTTCGACAATTTGCCACAGGTCATCAACGTCTGCCCTAATTCTGATCTCTGCGACACAAATTGCTATCAACGTAAAGACAGTTGTCTCTCTGTGCCCTCTCGCCACCACGTGGAGGTCTCCAACCATGGGCTAGCCATCATTATCATCATCATCATCATCATCAGCATCATCATCATTGTCATTGTCATTATCATCATAACCTCATCCACATTCTTCATTGTTGCTACAATTATCAAACATATAATTTCTATCATTTTTATTGATAAACTACCCCCATGTCCTTCTTAGGAAGATGAAAGCTGGAGCTGAAACTATGGACAAGTTCTACCAAGCAGAAAATCGTAGTTGCTCTGACTTTGAATCGAAATGCCATAATGAGGACAATTCCACGGATGAAGATACAACAATATTTGTGCAAGCTGGAAAGAGAAAAAAACAACATGGAAAGTACACGAAACTAAAAAGGAAGGAATCTAGCAGGCATTTGAATAAAACTGAGAGCAACTTGAGGTATGATAAATTTAAGGTGAAAACAAAACGTAAACGACGATGTTGCCCGTTACCTACCATAGCATTTTGCTTCTGTTGGCTCCTCCTGGTCTTCATCACTTTTGTGACGCTGCTAAAATTCACAAAACCTGAATATTTTCCTATGCGAAGATCTGCCCACATAGAGAAATCGATTGATGAGGTATTTTCACAGAAAAAAGAAACTTCAGTCAGGCCCTGCGATGATTTCGACGTTGTGAATGTTTGGAGCACACAGTACCATGGCTTCATGTCGGAAAGTGCTATTCGTCTTATTGATGTAAACCAAGATGGCGTCGATGACATAATAACAGGATTCACATCAGATAGGGACCATTTGTACAACGCTACGTCACTTTGTTCCGCTGGGAATGCTACATACTTATGTGGTAGTGGTGGTGTTGCAATCGACGGAAAATCAGGAAAAGTGTTGTGGATACATTATACGGAAGAAGAGGTCTTTGCTATAAATTGCAATGGGGATATAACTTTTGATGGGGTGCCTGATTGCCTACTTGGTGGGCGCGCTGGAGTTTTTGTTGCAGTTGATGGTAGCTATGGCAAGCGTCTGTGGACATTCAAAGATCAGCCAGTATATACTAATAAAATGAATTTATATACAGGACAATTTGTCCAGGACTTAGACGATGATGGAGTAATGGAAGTGCTGCAGGCTAATGGAGGTGATATTATTGCGTAGGTATTGTGAGTTATAGGTCACTAATGTATTCAAGTGAATGGATAGATAAACAAATGATTGAAGGAATGAATATCTACATGGAGGAATTGATGAATATATAAATGACTCAATTTCGTAATGAATGAATGCATTACTGGCTAAATATCAAGAGTAAGTAAGTGACAGGGCTCTTACTGCTCCTTAAACTTCTTAGATTGAATTTACCTTTGTAAGGGCACATGAACGCCCCTCAAGTTTGTAAATGTAAGAAACTTCCTTAAAATCTCCAAATTTCNCTAATCAATTGCGGGAGAGCATTCTCAGGAGCAAAGTTATTTAGGAAATCATTTCCTTTTTTTCAATGAAGCACACAAAAATACTCTTTGAAAATTACTTTCTGGTCCTTATTAACTCCTTTAAAGGTCCTTAGATTTTATCTACTCACCACAGCACGAAACCTGGAATGAAAAAATAAAGTAGCAAAAGAATGGATTAATGTATGAACGAGTTTGGGTAAATGAGCATAATTTCATCTTCTGCAATTATTTCCAGGGAGCCATTCAGCAAAGAGCGTCTTGCTGGTCGCATTTTGATCATCAGTGGCAAATCAGGAGAGGTAATCACTTGGATGGAAACGCCTGACAAAAAAGAGACATACTTTTCCCCTGTGGTTTATACATTACGTAATGGAACAGATGTTGTTGTGTTTGGAACTGGTGGAGAGACTCATGGAGGAACTTTGTACGTAATTCAGCTCCACCATTTGTATCGTGGTGAAATTGACCTTGCTCTGCAAATTCACAAAGATGATTTTAAAGGTACGTTGTTTAGCTTGCAATCAGTGGCGTAGTCACGGACGATATGGGGGCAATTGTCTCCATCTTGTGCCAAGATGGTGCTAAGATTTCTTTAGAATCGATGAGAAAGTATGTGAGAGGCGGGGATAGTAGCAAATCATCAAAGAAGTTCTTGAAGATGATTTAATCAACATCAATATCAGCAAGCTATGTAAGTCCTTAAAATACAAAAAGGGTTGGTGTTCTGAGTGTTTGCTTGAACCGTTGGAGCTTTGTCTGTCCTTCCTCCTTTGAAGTTACATTTTTATAAGAATCCAAAAAAATTAAAAGTCCTTCCAGCGCCAATGACGCATAGGGCGGCACCTATCTCCATTTCCATAGCCCTAGGCCACGCGTCCGCAAATGCAGTGCAAGCTACAGTGGGGGATTGGTCCATTGGTAGCTCCGCGTGTTTAATTTTCCCACTCCATTCTCATATGTCGAGCGCCAGGCGAGAAGGCAGTGAGTACCGTTTTTAAAGTCTTTGGTATGACTCGGCCGGGGCTCGAACCTACGACCTATCGGTTGTGGGGCAGACGCTCAACCACTGGGCCATCACTAAGGTTTTTATAAGAGGGTGTGACCAAATTTTACAAGAGGGCGTGGCCATATTGCTATAGTAGGCGTGGCCAAGAAATTTTGACCTATGCCCCCCACTTTTATAGCCCTGGCCACACCGCTGCTTGTAATCATCTCCTAAGATCCACAGTAACAACTAGAATAGGCTTTCCCTTCGTGTAGGTATGGAAATCAAAACTCTTTGTATGCAGACCAAAAGTAGGGGCAAATGCTTTGAGAGGGAACTCTACAAATATTTATATTTTAGGTTCTTACGTCTATGAATGGTTTGATTCCATGCCAGTGGCATGTAGATCGGGGGGCCTGCTGGTCCATGCCCCCCTTGAGAAATGTTCTTAGGGGGTGCTAAAGCGACCATTTTTTAAGTATGACAGTGCTCCCTAGAAGGTAATTCCAGAGCATGCTACTATGCAACTAATTAGCGAGTTGAAGAAGTATCAGGGATTTATCTGGAACCAGCAGAAACTGGTTCATCGATTTTTAATCTGATCCCTGGAACATCCCCCAGTTCGAAGTAATGATTGTATCTCATGCTAGAAGAATTGTTGAAAAAGGAGTTTACAAAAGCAACCACCCCCTTTGGTGGTTGGTCCACAGGGTTAGATACTAAGCATAGCTTGTCATCTGTTATTATGATATGGATGGTGGCGAGCTCTTGCACAGCCTTATGTAGCTGTATAACGTTGTCCATTTAATAATCTAATCACCGAAATATGTTTTTGTTTGTCAAATAGGGTTCATGAATCCACCTGTCTTGGTTGATATCGATGAAGATGGCACGGTAGATATGGTGTTCGCATTCTTCAATTCTACCATAGCTGCAATAAATGGGGAAACCTTCAGCCTAATCTGGTCATACAGTGTTCCACATTCTGAGTCATACTCGTAAGTGAACTTTAATTGTAACTAGCAAATAGTCTTGTATGAGCCAAATACTACCAGGGGTGTAGCCATAGAGGGGGTGAGGGGGAGTGCCGAACACCCCAATATTTAGCTTTTCAGCACATTTGCCGAGTATCAATAGTGCTCGTCATTTTTGTTTTGCAGACAAAACTCAAGGTAAGTCCTATTTGTCAACAAATTGGGTTCGAGCGAAATCAGTTGTTCGGCAAATTGGGATTGTATACTCGACTAAAACAATTTCTTAGCTTCGCCCCTGAACGCTACACAATTTACCTGACACTACTCAATTTACTTGACACTACACAATTTACCAAGAATGCTTGCCCTCAAGTTGATTATTGTAGTAAACAATTTGATCAAGTGAAGGAAATCTTCAGTATCCGCTGCTTATTGGTTCCTGAATGTTTGTCAAAATACCATGACTGAATGCAATATCATCATATAGAAAATTCTAATTAATGATTACTTAACTATAAAGCATAAAAGTCTTAGGTCGCTTCAAAGTCTTTATGCTAAATAATCTCACTCCTGGATCCTAATGAAGTGTAGTGTTGATCAAGGTCGAAGATGAACAAAGCTTTCGGAAATAATTTTGCAAATAAGTTTACAACTGAACTTTGAAGAAACATGGAAATTAGTTTACTCAATACTATTTTTCTATTCAATTTTCATTCAGAGAAAAACATTGTTCCACTTTATTCTGTGTTGGGGCTTGGGTTCTAGGTCTGCGATGCGCACAGAGCAAGTGGGAGATAGTAGTTGNGAAGTTGAAGTAAACATGGAAGTTGCAGGCCGATGGAATTCATGTTATGCTTCATATATTTTGTTTCATATGCAATCTTGTCAGTTTTTTTATCAGAAATTCCTTCTCTAAGAACTAGCGAAAGGGACTCGTTCACAACAGTCTGTTTAGAAATGAATATTTGCGAAACGAGACTTCTCTGTTTCCCCTTCATTAATCTTGAAATGTTTATATTTACTGCAAAAATGATTTTATATCTTCTCTGCAATGCTTGTAGCTTTGACAACGAAAATTTTAATTTCTGTTTCTATGAAATTATTACTGTTATCTTCATTTTCGTAATTATGGAGGTAATTTATAAAAAATATGACCTCTGTCTTCTACTGTTGTTGTTGCAGAATACCATCGCCTGGATATTTCAATCAGGATGATACGATTGACTTTATGGTAAAAGTGAACGTTGGCCC
>OLMO02000262.1:18509899-18523067 GCA_900291935.2 Cassiopea xamachana
AGTAATCGCTGGGGATTTTCTCTAAGTGCGCGAACTTGGAGAAAAACTGCAAAAGCTAACAATCGGGGGGAAGGGGTTAGTACAAAAGAGCCTTACTTATATATTGGCTATGACACGACTTCCATGGCCTTGGCCAAAGCCTGCAAGTGAAGTGAAAATTGAAAGTGAAGTGAAAGCTAGCCCTATCAGTGACGTGGCAAAATTAATACAATTGGAGAAGTGGGACAAAAATTCATGGCGACAGATTTCGAGGAATCACGAGGGCTGTTATGGCAGTCATTATGTCTCCCAGTCCTTTTCAAGAGCAAAGTGGCTCCGCAAACTAAGAAGCCTAAACATTTTCATTTATTGCTTTAAAACAGAGTTAGGATATCCTAACTGGTTAGGCCATAGATGACTTTTCATGTTCACTTTACGCAGAAGACATTTTATAGTCACATGACACTTCTTCAGCCAATAAGATTTGTCCGCGATTGAGAGTTGGAATCGTTCAACTTCAAGCGTATTCATAAAAAGTTTGTACAAGCGCATGCGTTCTTTATGCTACTTGATTTTCAAAGGCCGGTCTGTTGCCACCGTGGAGTCACAACACCTTTGGAAGTTGGACTGCCAATGAAACTGATATTATAGAAAGAAATAGCAAGGCTAGAATGGAGTTAGCTCACTGCAGGACAGTTGATGAAGTTCTAGACTATTTTCAGGTATCTCCAACAGATGGTTTACCAGAAGATAGGGTAGAGAAAGCCAGAGAAGAGTACGGTTTAAATGGTAAGGCATTCAAATTGTCAAGAAGGTTACTTTTCTATACAGGAAATTAAAACCCACTGAGAAAGGAAGCATGAAATTATTACAGAACACATCGCACAAACGAATTTTTCCAGATAATGCCATTTCATAACTGTATCTTCACGTGAAGGGTACGAAAGTTCGTATTTTCTCCCACATGATTCAGCAACCTGTGTCGTCTGCAAAGACCTTTATCGTGTGCCAGGTGTTTGCTGGATTCCTGATTTATCCTTCTCCTCGATTATTAAGCAGCGTTATATATTTATCATGTTGATTTTATTCGGATGTTAATTCAGTTTGGCCTTTGCAAAGTTTGAGGATTTCGCATAATTTGCCCATTTTGTCTTGGTGACTAACGCTGTCAAGGGTAATTGATTACCGTTTGAAAGGTAAAACAAACTAGCAATTGGTTACTGTTGTATTCCAATATTTTCGTAGCCATTTAACTACGATCAGTTTTCTCGCCATTCCAACTGTTCATCCAGCGCTGCACAGTTGGTAGAAAGTTTTCTTAGACCTCTTCAGTAATTGATTTTTCCCTAAAATTGGTTGCTGAGGTTAGGTGCCAGTTATTTAAAGTGGTGGAATGACATTTCCCAATGTTTTGAGTAAAGCTTAGTTGCTAATGCAGGTACATATCTCTTACTAGCCCTTTGTCCAATCACTTTCAAAACCCTAAACCCAAGCCCTTTGTAAATCTCACACCCTAACCATTTTCACACCCTAGCCCTGCAGAACCCTTCAAAAATCCTAGCCCTAACCCTTCAAACCCTTTTCAACAGATAGATTTATGCATCAGTACCCATGAATTCTGTATATTATGCACTGAATGGTTAATTATTTTCTCTTTGTTTAGTTTATACTTTAAGTACAGTGAGGCAATTTTAACTTTCCATCCTGTGGTAAAACACACTTATTTATGGCATTTTATGACCTTCATGAAGGGTATATATTGTATCTTGTCAGCATTCTAAAAACAAACAGTTTCTAGGAAGCCCTGTATATCTTGGTTGCTTTAGAGTCATGCATATAGCCAAGATTATTATTAAACAGAGTTTGAAGAAGTCAAAGTTTGGCTTCTATCAAACGAAATACAACTATGTGTTTGAGATTTGTTTATGTAGTTTATTTATTTACTGCAATAATTTGATTTCGATTTTGTTACTGGCTCTGTTAAGGCCCAGAAGATGAGAGTTTATTGCTGGATACCTTAAGAGCACTTTTCAATTTTGTTTGATCTAATAATATCATGTTAAGACAGTTATTATGTAAAGCTTTTGCATGAAAATAATAAATCATTATGAATTTCATGCAGAGTCTATGGATTTGTTTCATATTNTGGCAAACTGGTGGCCATTCAAATAGGTTTTTTTATTGTAGGAAATAAGAACTTCAGTCCTTTCACTTTTCAGAATTAATATAAGCGTTTTTGAAAATTGTTTATTGTTTTTCTCATGTGATTGATTGGAATGAAATATGATTGTGTATTTTCTTTAGAATTCATTTTGAGTAGAATTTTTCTATTATAATAACTATTTGCAATTTTTGTATCTCCTGCACCTGTTGTTTTTTAGAGCTCCCACCAGAAGATGGTAAGTAACACTCAGTATTTCCATTGTTATAAGTGATTTCATTGTTGTTTCTGGACGAAGATTTATAAATCTATCTATTGATTTGATGATGAATGGCCCCAATGCAAAGATGAGTTTCCTATGCAAGCTAAATTTAGTGAATGCTTATGTGAATTAGCAGCAATCAGTTGTTTATGTTCAATNTATGAATAAACAAAATGCAACCCAAAAGCTTCCTAAGAAGTAGGATCTATTTGAGTATGTGGCTATTGGAAAGCCAAACCTAAGACAATTGCTGTCCCAGCTGAGGAGTTATTCTTACAGAGTTAAGTTTGTGCCTGCATTATTTGTGTTTTGTGTTCTAGGGAAGCCATTATGGAAATTGGTTTTAGAACAATTTGATGACCTATTAGTAAAGATTTTGCTGGTTGCTGCAGTTATTTCATTTGTAAGTGAGAATTTTTTGTTCCCAGGCACATTTGGCAAATGCTTATCCACAGATTTATTTAATCTGTATATTCTTTGTTGACTTAAGTTGCTCATAAGGCTTTATCTTAATTTGCCAACATAGCATAGAGATTAAGTAAAACAGCCTTTATGTGTTTTTCCTAGTTTGACGACAACTTATTAATCTGAACAGTCCATAACCCTTGTATTGCCCACAATGGTTTTGTGTTGAAACCTTAGTGGTTCATTGGTTTGCTTTCAAATAGAATGACAAATGTTCAATTCCCATTCATTTGAAATGTTTTATTTCTTATCTCAAATAGATTTTTTGATACTTTATTTACATATGTAATAACTGCCCTTCACATTTAAGCATCTATTGATTTGTGTTTTCACGTTCCTTTCTCAATCTGATGATTTTCACATTTATGCTGTCCAGTGTTATTTCAATAAGTAACATCCAGATATGTTGACCAATGCACAGCAACAGAATGCTTTTTTACCAGGATTTTTTTCCATGCATGAGTCCATGCCCAGAAGAAATTGGTGCAAGAGTATTAGTTCTTCATGAGTGATAGCTCATTATTATTCAGAATTGCATGTGCAATCCTAGACTTGTGTATCCAAAATACAGAGTTTCTTGTTGCTGAAACATTTGAAATGTCTCATTTAGGATAAAACAAGGTATTGCAGGATTATGAAAGTAAAAGGTGACGGTCACTAGTGTTGCAGTAGGGACAATAATGTTTCTGTTTGGCATGTGCAATTGCATCATTTTTAGTGGTGCTGGAACTTACGATTTTTGCTTTTGCTGGTTATTTTTGGATGTTTATGGAGACACACATGTGTGATTGCATGGACTGATGTATGAAGGCTTCATTCTGCATTTATAGAGGTAAACATAAGTTTACAATTGCATTTGTCATAGCTGTTATTTGGATTATACTTTTACAGATATTGGCATTTTTTGAAGATGAGGAGGATAAAACAACAGCATTTGTAGAACCATTTGTCATTCTCCTAATTCTATTCTTAAATGCTGTGGTTGGAGTCTGGCAGGTATGAAGCTGCTTTTAAATATAGTTTATCTTCTGAATTGTCTATATAGTGAAATCAAAGAATGAATTTTTTTGGTAAATACTTATTCAATTTCTCTATAGAAGAGAAGTTCCCATGATATATTCCTAAGAACTGATATGTAGCATAATGGCTTGAGCCAAGCATCTATCTGCATGGGGAATGGGGGGAGGTAATGCCCCACAAACAAAAAATTTTCCATTGTTCTGCACCCCTGAATAGAATCACTAGCATGGAGATTTACATAGGGAAATAAAACTTTTCCACCTCCAAAGAGCTTGCACTGGCAGGCCTCCAGTTAGATGCTTGGGCTTGAGTTGTGTTTGGATTTAGTATTTAAGTTGTACAATCTGGCCAAAACTTTTGTTTATCAATGAGAAAACAATCACTTATTTCAAGTAGTATGACAGAAGCAAAGAATTTGTTGNGATATTAGGCTTTTGTGTGTCTAAAAAAATGAGTTTGCAATATCAATTTGCAAGTTCTTCTGATTTTGGTCATTTTGTGCAGTAGACTTATTGAGCATTTCTTCAATAAAGTGAAAGATTTCTCCTATCTTTCATGTTTAGTTACTTTTTCACTTGGCTTCCTTTATCTCACTCTCTCATTTGATGCTTCATCAACATTCTCAGTAGCTTGGTTTGATTTCTTTATCTTACTTTTTCAGGAGCGCAATGCAGAAAGTGCCATTGATGCACTTAAGGAGTATGAGCCAGAAATAGCAAAAGTAATCCGAAAGGAAAGGTCTAGTGTACAGAAAATAAAGGCAAAGTTTCTGGTTCCAGGAGATATTGTAGAAGTATCAGGTAATAGAATTTGATATCATGTTTTTAGGAAAATTTTGATAGCATCTATTCAGATTGAATACCAGTTGTTTTATAAATATTACCAATGTAGTTGTTTCTTTTCTAGAAATAATTCAAGAATCTCTTGATAGATGTCCATGTTATTTAATAATTAATTGTTTTTAGTGAACTGTGCAAAGCAATTTTGCTTGTACATTTAAGCCATGTTTTCATCTATGTTTGACATATATAATTCATAGTTAATTCACTCAACTCAAAAATCATATGCACATTTTGAGACTCTTTAGGTTGCATTGGTTTGTAGAATGAGTTGACTTATACTCTCTGATTGTTGAAAATATATGCATCTTGGAATATGCTACTCTACATTTAATATGTTCATGTAATATTGACATTACATGCTTTTAAGACTTATTTTATTCATAAAACACTGGATTTGAAGCTCAGTTTTATCCATTTCTTAGCAATTAGATAAAAGTAAGCATGCAAAATTTGAAAATTTTTGGTTTGTTGTCAACAAAATAGAATCAAATTTTCATTTCATGTACTTGAAAACAAAAATCATTGCAAATAATTAGCTTCATTTCCGTATAGCACTTGCTGAGTTGCACATTAAGGTGGGGTGTGGGGGTTATCCCCAAACCTTTGATACTCATTGAAAGCCTTCAAATGTTTGTCGATTGTTCCAACAGTGCGTCATCTAATGAAGAGAGTGTTCGGATTGATTATTATTGAATCGTCTTTATTTTCCCCATCAATTGTTACTGCACCACTATAAACAAACCTTGCTTTACCTGCTAGCCAGTGTGAACTGTTTGCAAATGCATGAAAATATTTTATCATCAGCCAGTATTAAACTTGTAATATTTGACTCCTTTTCTTTGTTTTTAGTTGGTGATAAAGTCCCTGCTGATATCAGAATAATTGAAATTAAATCAACAACATTGAGAATAGATCAATCTATTTTGACTGGTTTGTTTGCTTCAAATTTACACCTGTCAGCAAGTTTCTAGAACAACCTGCTGAAAACTCACAATAAATGCCTTATTTTTCCCATCATGCTTAGGCAACATTGATTTTGCAGCTGCACTGCAAAGGCTGTTCTCCATCTCTAGGTGGCAGTTTTACTTTGTGTCACAATGATTCTTTAAACAGTTGGCTAGAATGTGTCTATATTGCAGGATCTCTTGTTCCTTCTCCATATGCCTTTCTTAGTTTCCTTGAAGCAGTTCTTTGCTGAAATCAGATACTCTTCTTACAATTGACATAAGCTTGTTAAAACAAACAGTCCAAAATATTAAAACAAGATTTGTTATTCAAATTAGGATTAAACTGACTCAAACAATCAAGGATAGCCTTTGAAACACAGTAAAAAAATTGAAAATATGCCCAAGATACAAAGAGATTCCATATATGTATGGCAAAGTATTTGTTATGATATAGAAGTTTAGGAGGTAGATTTACAAATTTTTTGTGTGCTAAGTAAATGAAAAAAGCTTTATGTTGGATTTAAGTTCTGCTCACACAGCTTAATTTCTTAATTTCCAGGTGAGAGTGTTAGTGTAATTAAGCATACAGAATGTATAAAAGACAAAAAGGCAGTAAATCAAGACAAGAAAAACATGTTATTTTCGGTAAGAAGCAAGCTTTATTGATTTTTTCTGGTATTCATATAAATATTCAACTAAACTCTTGTATATGTAAATGTATAGTCATATAAATATTCAACTAAACTGCAGAATATTCTGAACTTTTTATTCAATAACAATGTTATTTAGAGAAAGGAAAGCCTAGCATTTGTTCAAAATGTTGGAATGCTGAATTTTTGATTGAAAACCATAGTCTTAAGCTGCAGTGTATTTCATTTTTTTACCTTTAGGGTACAAATGTTTCTGTTGGAAAATGTGTTGGAGTTGTTGTTGGCACTGGAGTTAAAACTGAAATAGGTAAACACCTCTCTAGATATTTTGCTTCTTAAATGCCTTGGCCCTTGTTAGTTTTGCATCCTACTGTCATACCATACTACTTACCTTTTTATGTCATTCAACATTTGCTATTAAAACTTAGTAAGCTTAGTATCAGTTTCCCAAAAAAATTTACATTTATATTTTTTTGTCTTCAAAACCTACATCAAGAGATCAGACAGAAGAGAAATAAAATTCAAATAACTATTATTTAGAATGACTGCTCCCAAGGCCCAGATGGCTATGTCTGTCCCTGTATTAGGGATTAGGTGGCTTGAAATCTTTGACATAGTATAGAGGATGAAAGATTGGAAAACCACTGGGATAGAGAGCATCAATTTACGGTTTAATTCGTTTCGAAATGTGCTTTATTCAGCCCCTCCCCACTCAAATATCAGTTGGTAGGCTACTGCCTCCCATCAGGACATTCTGATGGGTTCAGGCCACAGATTACCGAGCATGGATTTAAGGCATACTCTGAGGAAAATTGATCATGTACAGCACCTCTTGCCCTTTCCTTAGATCATTAACTTATAGGGGGTACGAGCTCCCCTTGCCCCTTCCTGCTCCATACGATTCTGGCTTTGCCTATCAGATGAGATATCTAAATTGCCTCACAACTTGAGAAAGATTTTCTAAGTTTATGTATGCTGGCATTGTTGAATACATAGAAATAATGCTAGTAGAGGGTCATTTATGACTATGTGACGCCACTGTAGGATGATGCTTATCGAGTGTTGTAATGGTTGCCCAGCTGCAAATGTTGATTTGTATATCAGACTGCAGTATTACGAATTGCTCTGTGAAGGTTGGTATTATTCTAAAATTCTGTAGGTGACGGCGATTTCAAAGGATTTTATTTTAAAACGAATTGCAAACGATTTGTCCCACAGCGAATCTTTGCACGCAACTTTAATAGTAGCACAAACCGCAGAATTAAAACTGATATGAAAAACATTAACCCGGGACGCTATCAAAATTAGCAGTTTTTGCACAGCATTGAATGCAATATGTAAACAAACACGCCCCACAGTTTGCGTGGAACACATTTGAAATCCACATCCGAACCACTGTATTGATCACCTTCTATTGAAGTAGCTTGCATAGTTAAGCTGGATTAATAACAAAATAATGCTATCATCATATACATTTAACGATTAAAGGACCGGTTTAATTTTGTAGGACATGTTTCGACTGATTCCTCAATCATCTTCAATTACAAATTGGTCATACTCCATGTGTGTATAACAAAATATATTCCAGTAACAAAATGTACTTTGTTACAAGACCCCATAGGGAATAATCAACCGTTTATATATAGTTAAGCACATATGGGGTATGACTAATTTGTAATTGAAGATGATTGAGGAATCAGTCGAAACATTTCGTAAAAAATGAAATCGTTTCATTTGTCAAATGCTTATTAAGCATGCTATTGCTGAGCAACTTTGGTAATGTAAACATGGCAGAAACAAAGGTAGAATGTAATGGATCTAGAATATAATAGATAAGAATGGACGCTCCGAGTCAAAGAGACTAGAGATTAAGGCCGTTTTTCATCTCTCTGCTGGTCTCAGTGGTACATTGAAAGGTTTTTCAGCCACATTGTAGGATTCCGTCTAAAATCACCACGTTGTAATGTTGTCATATAGAAATTTAAAATGTGGAGTTGTTCGAGGTTATAAGATTTAGAAGAAGTGAAATTTTAGAGATTTTATTGAATATAATGGGTACAGTTTGGCGCTAGAATAAGAAGGAATACCTTGGAAGAGCTGTCTATGCGACTTCGCTGTTCAGTAATCTTTTGCCGGAAATTGTCATTGAGCTACACATCTATCTGTGAGATAGCTAGAAATAAGATCTACATAGGCTCTGTGCCGCTCTTTTATATAGAAAAAGTGATAAATTTGTTCATAGATGTTTAAAGTTTCCTACATCACACGTTGGTGGCCTCAGAAAAATTGCCGTCTCTACCAGGCCCCTCCTTTATCTATGTTCAAAAGCACACAGGATCTTACCTCTACACTTAGTTGAACATTCCTGTTTTGAAAACATATCTTTGACGTTTTTTGTTTGTAATTTTTTTTTAGCATAGGAACAGCTTTGCCTTTGGATTAGAATGACTATTTGTTTTCAGGAAAAATTAGGAACAAAATCGTTGAGACTGAGAACGAGAAAACACCACTTCAAATGAAGCTTGATGAATTTGGAGAGCAGTTATCAAAGGTTAGATTCTATATTTAAGTGTACTGTATTGGGGGTTGAAAACTGTTCTGATTTCAGAAATCTTAAATAAGGAAAATAGTATGTGTCAGGCATTTTTGGAGCTGGGCTTTAGTGACGTCCCAAGATAATGGCGGGGTCCAGGGGCGGAGCCCCGAAATATTTTTCGACAATGCAGGTTTCTGTAGTAAAAAATAAGTGCATTTCTTGGCAAAGGTGTTTATTTTTCTGGATACTTCTGGGGTGTCATAGAAACCAATTTTTTTAGTTCTTGGGAAGTGCTAAAAAAAGCGTGACCGAGCGTGATCGTGCCGACCTCGACACTCAAAAAGTGAGAAGTTCCAAAATTTCATGATTTGGCGAATTAATTCATGAATGTTGAAATGAAGTGTCTGGTGAAATGAATAATTTCCTATTCACCAATGGGAGATCGTGGGACATTTTCGCACTATTTGTCTAATTTCTACTGGCGGTTTGAGTATTTGCGTCGGATATTTCCGATGTCCGATGGCAATTTCCACCCCTGTTGCAGACAAGGAATGTGACTGAATAACTTAAGCGCGATTTGAAGCCTTGAAATTTGGGGTTGGTTGAGACTTTCAAAATGATGTGCGAATGGAGACGAACCTCAACAGGGCAAGCAAAAGTCTTAAACTTTTGACTGTCCACAGTAAAGAAGTCTTGGAATGTTTCCTCAAACGTCCCAATCGTTTTTGAACAATTATTTTATAATGTGAAGCTCCCGAAACTTGCCTATTCAACTCTATCAAAACAAGAACTACTTTTATCCTCGAAGTCCAGCCTACCCTATTCAATATCAAACACAATGCATTTCATGCTCATCCATGCCCCTCTTATATTTCCAAATGTGAGAGTTTTTTTGCTATTTTGACATCGAAATTCAACAGAACCCCCACATCTTTTCCGATGGTTGTCATGTAACAATCGAGGAAGAACAGAGTAGCTTTCAAACTGTTCAGTCTGTCAAATTTTGTGATATGATGCATGAAAATTTATTAGCTGTTTGATTTCTTCAGGTTATAACAGTGATTTGTATTGCTGTTTGGGCGATAAACATTGGACATTTTAATGACCCTGTCCATGGAGGGTCTTGGATCAAGGTGATCTTTAGACATTTTTATTTCAATTACTGCAATACTAACCAAAAGTCCTGGAACACTTTGTGTATTTTTAATCTGGACGGAGCATTCACCTCCCTCCTCCCCCTAAACAATGTTGGTTACTGAGAGAAGTACATGCGGTAACGGAAAAATTTTTCGTGCACAATAGCGCCAAGTGTCTCCGGAACAGTCCAACATTGTTTTAGGGGGAATAGGGTGTTTATCAAGGCGTGATGGTTGAAATTCTGAGAAAGCTATAGTTTTTCATGACTTTTTGAAAATGTCCCAGGGACTTTTGGCAAGTATTGTAGTTATGTAAAATTTATTGTGATGTTGTGAGTTGTCTACTACACATTTTTTTATAAGAAAACCGTCATTTTGCCTGAGCCTCAATTTTCTTAACTTTTCCCAAAATTGAGCCTGAGATTTTCTTAAATTTTCTTAACTTTTACTGAAATAAGCTGGCTAAAATGGCTTACACTTTCGTTACTAATATTGTATACTTGAATTTAAATTCTATCTTTAACATTTTGAATGCAATAACGACGAATTATCGATTTTTGACCAATAAAAACACTAATTTTTGAAGTTGAGCCTCAAGATTTTGACCATTTGAGCCTCATTTTCTTATAAATCTTTTTCTTATAAAAAAACTTGGATCTTGTTAGTAAAAAACCTGTTTGCAACGACAATATCCTATTTGCTTGTTTTCCTCAGGGTGCAATTTATTACTTCAAAATTGCCGTTGCCCTTGCTGTAGCTGCCATACCTGAAGGCCTACCAGCTGTCATCACTACATGCTTAGCCCTTGGTTAGAACTCTTTAATTCATTATTAATCCTTTTTGTTTTGAACCGATTAGACTCAGCATTACTCTTTCGCACATTTCTTCAAGATGGCCTTCTCCATTGTTTTATCTTCATTCTTCGTTATAATCGTATAAGCTGCACTCTTCTGCCAAATAGCTCTGTTTTTAATTGCTTTATTTCTGGAACAGTCAATTTTGATGTGTATTTAATATGAATAGATTGCCTTTGTTATCCATCTTAGCTTCATATACGATTGTCGTCATCACAATTTGATTGTTAAGGTCATTGTTGGATTGTTAGGATCACCATTAGATTGTTAAGATCCGTATAAGGTTGCTAGGATCAAAACTTGATCGCTATGATCATTATTGGATTGTTAGGATCACCGTTAGATTGTTGGGATCACCATTAAATTGTTAAGATCACTATTGGATTGTTAGGATTACAACTTAATTATTATTATCATTATCAGATTGTTGGAATAGCCATTAGATTGTTAAGATCACTTTTGGATAGTTGTGATTATTATCGAATTACCAAATAACGAGATACTTTTTCAAAATATTTGCATTAAAATTAGGACTGCTATGTTGTTGCAGGAACCAGACGCATGGCTAGAAAGAACGCGATTGTGCGATCTTTGCCATCTGTTGAAACTCTTGGTTGTACATCAATTATTTGCTCTGATAAAACTGGAACACTTACAACCAACCAAATGTCTGTCAGTAAGGTCAGTTAATTCCCTTCTTCTCTCACTGCTCAAGAAGTTATATTTTGGACGATTACCGTTTTTCGTGCTTGCTTTCAATATTTTTTTAGTACAGACACACACACACACACACACACACACACACACACACACACACAAACACACACACACTCATATCACCAGGTAGAAGATTTTTAGTAAATTTCCTTTGTTTCTTCTTGTTAGATGTTCGTTGTGGATGCCTCAGAGAGTGAGAAACCGTCATTCTCACATTTTGACATCAGTGGCACTACGTATGACCCAGTGGGTGATATGTGAGTGAATTTATATTGTATCAATTTCCACGTGTTTGAATCTTTTTGAAAAAAGATTTGTAAATTCATTACACGTTGGTCTTTCAGTGTGCTGTAGAGATATTTCCCAAGAGTAGAGTTTTTAGTATAGTATTGTTTTTTTTTGTAATTATTGTCTTTGCAAATATATCTCTTTTCTTTCTAATTTGAAGTTTAGATTTATGTAAATATTGTTAAGTAGGCTTAAATTAGCTTCAAGTGAGCTATATTAATTTTCCCGTGCAGCCTACGTTAAATAAAGTAATGGTGATTATGATGATGATTATTATTATTGTTATTGATTGATTGATTGATGATGAGAATGATGATGATTGATTGATTGTTGATGATTATGAGAATGATGATTATGATTGTTTGATTGATTGATTGATTGATTGATTGATTGATGGTGATGAGGATGATGATTATAATTGGTTGATTGATTGATGATGATGAGGATGATGATTTATTGATTGACGGTGATGAGGATGATGATGATGATGATTATTATACTTTATTGAATGATGGTGATGAGGATGATGATTATAGTTGATGGATTGATTGATTGATTGATTGATGATGATTGATTGATTGATTGATTGATTGATTGATTGATGGATTGATTGATTATGATGACGATGCTGATGATGATTGAATGATGATGAGGATGATGCAGCTAGCTGCAAGATCTTTCCTTAGTTTATTTGAATAATTTATCTGTTCACCTGAATCTGATAAATGTTTTTAGTAAGATTTTCTTGACTTTGCAGTACAATCAATGGAAAGAAAGTCAACATTGAACAATACCCAGCCTTAGAAGAGTTAGCTGTAGTATGCTCCCTGTGCAATGATTCTGGCGTCGATTACAATGAGGTAATTTTCATAGTCGTTTGCTCTTTGCTGGATGATTCCACTTCAATCAGAATTTTTTATTTTTCTTCACTAAGCAGTTTTAGAACTTGCAAGATTCTTATATTATTGTTCGTGTTGTACATGCAAATTTCATCTTTTACTTAGTTCAGCAATTGATCATTTAGCAATGAGCATTTGTTAAATTTTTATGTAGATATCCCTTGTCCGTTTGCATTTGAAGTTATTATTTTCCCTTAAATTCCACATCAGATCATGTAAAGATGTAGTCAAGTTACTCCCCATGTCATTTATTTTCACTGAATTTCGTACCGCCTAGTCACATGTTTTCTGAACCTTATACAGGCTATGCTTCCTCTCTTCCCCCGCTCTTATTTTATCTTTTTTATATTTCAGTCAAAAAAGTGTTATGAAAAGGTAGGCGAGGCCACAGAAACAGCGCTTATTGTGTTAG
>OLMO02000262.1:18541770-18563243 GCA_900291935.2 Cassiopea xamachana
ATCAACAAATTGTTAATTTCTGCTGGCAAATTTGTGCCATTTTATCATCGCACTCCCTAAAGACATTCTGATGAGAAATCAAGCCACTTGTCAGCAAACTACTACACTTTGGGAAGAATTGTTGCTTTTAGGTGTAATGATGCTGCTGGCAATATCAATAGCACTGAAAAGTTTCATTGGGAGGCACTATGATTTTCTAAAATATATTGCAACGTGTCAATAAATGGCTGTTAACTGACACCATACCTAATTTCTTTGTGCTGTGATTGCCACTTTTTGTAGTGATGGAATGATTTTGTGTTTACTTAAAGAGTTAAACCATGCAGTTTGATGTAGGGAGCATTTTTGAAATCAATAACATTAATGTCCATTCTGTTCTTCCCAAATTCTTCCTTGCAAGTTGAAACATTTTCCTTTTCTCTTTTTGACATAATTCATCTATAGCAGTGACTCCCAAACTTGGGTCTGCAGTCCCCTAGGGGACCACAAAAGGTTTTTGGTGGATCAAGAGATGCTGCTGAAGCTTGCAAGTTTTAAAGCCACATCCATAGACATTTTTACAGGTCAATAGCAAACTTGGGAGATGCATCCCTCTTCATGCCTACATCTCCTCTAGTAAACACTCACCAAGGACAAATCTATAGAATTGGACTTCCATAATGTGAGAAGGATAGCTCTGTAACAAATGGAGATATTTCTCTAAATTTCATTAAAATGTAGGGATGTTGCATGAAACCATTCTACCACCCAGACTCATTTTGATGCCACCTCTGCACCAGAGGATCACAAGTAGAAAAGCATGTAGTAGGGGGATGCTATGTAAAATATTTTGAAAAGTTTGGGAACCACTGATCAATAGTGAAATAACTAAGTAAATTCCTTTCATGAGACATAAAACTGGCTGAGTTTCCATCTCTTTTCTAGTACCAATGTGGTGCCAAACACAGCATCTGACACATTTATAGCCAAAGTAGAGGGCATCATTTTTAGAAATTTTCAAACCCCCTTTCCCCCTTTCTGCCTCGACTGTAACCTTACAACTAAGTGTGACTGTTATGTTCACCTTGTCAGTAAACTTTCATTTTATGACTCCATCCAATTTTACCTCCTCCCCCAACTTTGGTAAGCAAAAATGTAAGACCTTCATCCCCTAGAAAATTGTGAGGAACAGACCTGCACACTAAAAAATATTGCTATGTAATGCTGGAACAAATTTAGTGTTCTGTGCAATGTCAAAGATTATAGTTATTTTCTAGGATTCTAAAAGACACACTCTTTAAAGGTCATGGTCTCTAAAATCCTGTTTTGAGCCCCCCTTGTTAAAAATTTAGTACTACACCACTGATTTGGGGACATCATACCCCATGCATCATGCCCACAGTTGGAAAGAAACAAGAGTGTTACAAGCTCTGATTTGCTTGACTTTTAGGAGGTGATCTTGATACTCAGTTAACTGTCATTTTTATTGACTTTATGTACACATATATTACATATTATTTCTTTGCATAAATTGCAGGCTTGCCAATTATACACTGCCTTTATGTAGTGAGGTGTATTGTTGTATACTTAAGTATGATATTATCATGAAATTTCAAAAAAGTTATTCTGTCCTTAATATCTTGTAAGATTTGCTTCTTACACCAAAAGGGACTCTTTGCTATGTTATATCTATCAATTGTTTCTAATCCTAGTCTTCATTTGCAGATCAAACACTCACAATTGGTATGCCTAGGAATGTTTCACTTGCAAAATATAGCAAGATGCTATTGTTCCAATCACTTAGATGTAGGACGGAAAGAGAGGCCCAGGCCAAGGACAAAATCACCATCATCTACCATGTCAAAAAGAGATAGGATTGTATGCTGGCTAGACCATTATTTTACTATTAATTATACTCATTATTGGACTATCACTGATTTTGTCTTATCCTTTATCATTGATCTGAAAGTGCTGATATCCAAATTTTAGAAACTGACTTTTGAACAATCATAGCTAGAATTGTCTTGTATGATATTGTTTAAGCATATATTTTATTAGCACACTTTATTTATTCAGTGCTTATTGGAATAGCCTGATTCATAAAAAATTAGCATGATAAACATGTAAGCAGATGCAATCTGCTATTTTTGTATTGCAATTTCCAAAATGGTATTATTATATGTAGAAGAGTGATTTCACAGATGGAAGAGATGAAATTAATTCCTCATTTTGATATTATTTATGCAATACTTAATTTTTTTGGGAAAATTTATAATTTTTATTCACTCTAGTTTAAAGAACTTGCAGTGCTTATAAGAAAAGGGAAGATTGAAAAGCTTCACAAGGTAGAAATTTGCATAGAAATTTCTAGAATTATGTTGGTATTCATCAATGGTGTGCCAAGTTAATTTTGCTTTGGTGGACTTGCGCAAAAAACTGACCAACTTTGGCTAACTATGACTAGCTATCAACAAATATGACCAACAGAACAGCTCAATAACAGCTTGAGATTTGTTCAAGTATCCCAATTGATACTGACTTCCTTTAATCATATAATGATCGATTTTCTTGAAATTTCTTTAACATTGGAATGGGATGATGCCCCCATGTCCCAATTTGTACATGTATAACATTCACAGGCATTGTGCTTCATATGCTAAAGACTCTTTAACTAAATGAACATTTTGTTGATAAAGCTATCCAGGAGTAAATTATTGCAATGGATTCTTAACTTTTGTAGCCTGTTGATAGATAGATAACTATTGGTGTAGTTAGAGCCTAATATATCTGAATCACATAGTGGATTTGTAATTGGAAGTTGTGAATATGTAATTTAGGAGAGTATGGAATTGTGAATAGGCCACATCAATGTATTGAAACTGGTCCTTAAAACTAACAGTGGCAGTTTTTCAAGAAAAATCAGGGGGAGCTCTGAATTTGCTGAGTATTTAGAGGTTGCTGAGAATTTTCTGAGTGTACAATGTTTTACCAAAAAAGTGCTTATAAGACAATTGAAGCTCAAGCAAAAGAGTGCTTTTCTTATAAAAAAGAAACATTTTTAGCCTTTGGTGAAGTAATTTTACTGAGGGTTTGTCAACTGAAGTGCATCTGGGAGGCATTTTGCCCCCCTTGCCTTCCTGAGTAACTTCTGCTGGAGACTAGCATTGGTCCTATTTTAAAAGGAGAAAATGATTCTAAATGCAAAATAAGAGCCCACCCCAATCTTTTCCATTCATCGCTTCTGTTATATAGCTCACTAGTCTTGACCACATGTAATGCTTTGTAGAAATGTGTAAAATTTCATGCTTTGGGCTTTGGGGTACAGTCTTTATCATAGATTAAATTTTTACTGTGATATGAATACCATGGGATATGTAATTGATATGCAAAGCATTAATTTATTCTGCAGAAATTTCATCATATTCAATGTTTAGAGTGCTTTCCCTTGAAAGATTCAATTTTCATGATCTTTGTTCACGATTTGTCATGATTCTTTTTCACTGACCTGCTGGTCAGCCATTAAGTCAGCAACTGTGTCTGTCTGCCAATATGCCACAATGTTTTCATTTTCCTTTCAGGATAGCTGGTTGTGTACAGCCTATTCCACTGGCGAATCATACAACATGGTGGCCTTACGAAAGTATTTTGAAAAGAGAAGTAGTTCATATGAAATTGCAGAGCTTCCAAAAGATTCATCTGACGTTTTGCAGATATTAGGCCGTGGAAGTGATGGAAGTACAACCCATGAAGTTTTCTTTTTCCGACGTCTTGGGGCATTTGTTTGTTGGAACGTGCCAGAGGCAGAGAGAGTGAAGCTTAAGCTTGCACTGAAAGATTTTCAAGTTAAACCATACCCAGATGAATTAGTAGAAAGAGAAAATGAACAGCTTACATATATTTATACGGAGAGAGATTCGAAACTGGTTGCTGGAGATGTTCACTTATTTAAGCATGCTGATGAGAAAACAAGTGCTTTAGAAAAATATGCATTCTCTAATGCAATGGCGTTATCAGGTAGGACCGTTATCACTACTTTTATTTAAGTGAAATTTCGTTTTCTGGAGTTTGTAATATGCTATATTTGATCAAAAAGTGATTTATTCATGCTAAGTACTGCAAAGTTCATCATATGTTGCTCGGAATTTAAATTTTTCTTCATGTTCTTGACATGTAATACTATTTAAATGATAAGTTGGTAATGCGTTCTTTATGTTTTGTGTAAGTTGAATTAATAGATAATGTATCACTTTATGAAATATACCCATTCATGTTAGCAGGTGTTTAATGGCGTTGTCTTTCGTTGACTTTTTGTAGTTAAATTGGCAATTTGGGAAGCTGCGTTGGATGAGTTTGTAGGATCTTTAAGAAATATCCCAGAGGTAGGTCCTTACTAAACCCGTCGATAACTACGCCATTGCTTTGCCATTCACTTACTTTAAACTTTGCTGATTGTTCTTCTTTATTTACGTTTCTCATACTGTATCCATTCTTTCATTAGCATCATATTTTGTATCAAGAGCTATGATTTTCATTAGCAAAGCGTTTTTCACAAATTTGCAAACACTTTATGCTCCATATGGCCTAGAATCCTTTAGATTGTGAAAAACAGATTCCTACAGATGTTAATGCAGTCTAGCATAAATGGATGAAATCCTTTTTTGTAGTATGCTCTTAGTCGCCTACTGTTTACCATTTCATATTTAAGATTAGTTGATATGTTTACTGGAACTCACTGATACATTAAAAAGTCCAGGAATGACAGCGGTATTAATGTTTCCATTCCAACAATGAAGATGTAATGTTTGCTTAATAATTTGCTATATCCCCAAAGGACCTGAGACTTTTGATCTTTTTTCTATTAATATTTCATGTTTTTTTCTTCACTTGAAATAAACTGTTTATCTTTGGATCTCTAGTTATGCTTTTGAATTATAATTGCACGGTTTTCTGCAACGGCTTTGCTTCTCTTTATTTTCAATGTTGTTCCACTGCCAGCTCATTGTTTCGTTTGCACGTTTCTGATATCATAATAGATATTCGTTGTAAGTTACGATTGAAACTGAATTTATTAAGTAAATTATTTTTAGGATTTGCAACGAGGGCTGAAACCGAACCTTTCAAGGAAACAAGTNTTTTACAAAAGCTAGGCGAATTACTCAGCTTAAGGTAAGAGCAGGCTGTAGAAAATGGGGGCTTTAGAAGAGAAGGCCCCAGGAGGCTCAGCCCCCTTCTTTTTTGGGTCTACAGCTCTGAGCAAGAGGATTTTTCATCATAAACCTAGACATCTATTTCTTTGATATGTTAACCTAAAAATTCTAAATACTGAGAATTCGATGTTGCTGAGCCATGAGGGCTTTATCTTTTCTCATGTTTGCACGCAGTTTGAGGCAGTCTGTCGCTTTCGGCTTCAGAATCATCAAAGTCAATCCATAAATTTTTCTTATAGTGGATAAAAAATTTATTAAAATAATTACTTGTATTATTTCGCATATAGTCTTAATAGAAATCAGTAATTGCAATTGCAAATAACTTTTTAATGAGCATTTGATATTGTTTTACAGGCACCAAATAAATTTGTATTCAGACCTTTTAATGACACCAGATTTTTACTGGGACAGAGAAGATTTAGAGCTGCTCTATAATACCACATGTAATTATCTGGATATTGGGAGGCGGACAAAAGTATGTTCTAGATTTAATAAGTTACTGAATGGTTGCTTTTGCGTTACATTTTTAGAACCATAATGGAACATCTTTTTTGTGCCACTATCAATCTTCTAGAGAAGTAGTAATGTATTTTTCTGCCCTTGAAGCATTAAGAGTGTCCCTGACGTTGTAAATAACATGTTTCAGAGTAGTCTTTCAATAATGCCTAAAAACGTCCTAAAATGCAAGAGGGTGGTCTTTAAGTGCTAGTGAAGGAATTTTTGATTTATTCTATGACAAATGGACTCACTTTTGCAGACTAAAGACTAACGTTGTTGCAAATAAGTCCAAGCAAAACGTTGTTTAGAAATTTCATTTTCTTTTTGATTTTCTGTAGGTTACAAACGAAAAGTTGAACCTTTGTGCAGAAATGGTTGAAATATTGAGAAGTCACCTTGGGGAGCGTCATTCATTGCGATTGGAGTGGGCGATAATAGCTCTTATTGCAATTGAGGTATTCCTATCTCCACTGTTAGGCAAATCATTTAGGAAAAATATTTATTGCATAAAATCATTCCAAAAATAATTGAAGTTTCCTAGAAGATTCATGTCCTTCGCTTGAATTTCTAACTGCATGTCGTGCCCAACGGCTATCTGAATGTGGCGGAGGTTGCTGATAATGCATGTGGTATCGTCTTGGCTTCTGCTGATTTTCCCAATTACTCATCGCTCGTTCGTTTTCTAGGCCTTGGTTGTTATGTTCGCTATCTTCTGAAGCATAGATTGCTTCTATAAGTTTTTTCTTTGCAAGCTTTTCTCTTTAATTTTCTAATAAATAGTTTCTCTATTGTTTTTATCTGTTTTAGGTTATTTTTGAGATTGGACACTGGATTGAAAAGTTCTTCCCACTTTCATAGAATGCAGAGGAATTGAAAACTTGTAAATCATGAAAGCACAGATCAAATCCTGCTGCGGAGCTATGGTTACTGTTGCCAAGTTCTCGCCCCCACAGCCATCATGTCCATCGGTCATTATAGTGACTTAATGGAGACAGTCGGGGCAACCACGTAACTGGAGCAAATGTGCAGGGGGGGGCAAAACCTGCTTATGTAGTCATTTTGGAGGGACAAAAGCGTTATTTTGTTAGGTAAATTTCCAGATTAATAATTCTGATGAAGGGACAAAGCCATGCAAAATTTCCGTTTGGGGGCATTGCCCCTCGTACAGGTACGTGCCTTACTCAGGGCCCTCAAAAAGTTAAGAGCGATGAGGCCCTGTGTAGCGAATAAGCAAAAAAGGATAAATGAATCCAGTTTTTTGTTAGCAACAATGGTTAATAAGGATTTGAGATGGCCTAAGGAGGCCTCTCAGCATAGAATGGCCAAACGTCGCTGGGGGCCCCTTTTGGTTGGAGGTCCTTTAGTTTTTGAACTAAGGTGCCATAAACTGCGTTTCGCCACTGCGTTATCATCATCATCATGATCATTAGCACCACCACCTGCACTGCATACAATATCAAAATTATTATAATCTCTTCATCAAGATAACACAAGATACTAGCTTGGCAAATCTCTCCTTTTCGTTATTGGCTTTGACAACAGCTGTAACAAAGAAGACCATTCTTTAGCTGCTTCAGGAACTAGTTTTGTATTTCTTACTTCAAGCAAAGGGAAAATAATTTACATTATACTTCAGAGAACTCAAGACATAATTTAATTGCTATTTGAATTTGTCCTCAAATTTTCTCTTGCCTGCTATGATTAATGCAAGACTGTTCTCTTGGCCTAACGCATTAAATCCCATTATTTTTGTGTATAAATGTTGAAAATATTACATTTCCTTTAAAGACACTGAACTCTCTGTCGTAGTGTATGTATAATGCTTTTTCATTAGTGATATTCTAGGAATCTTCAAAGGCATCAGTTCATCGTATAGTTGAATTGGTTATTTAACAATGCTGGATTTTCAGGATTGCATCTCCCTTCGACTTAAAATATTTCTTTCCATCTTTTCTGTTTCTCGTTACTCAAAAGTTTTTATGTTTAGGGCTATTTTTGAAGACTTAGTGATGGCTGGCGTAAGGTAGATTCCTGTCATGTATTTTAATTTCATTTAAAATGAAACGCTGAAAATATTAGTTATCCATAGGAACAACTTGTAAAGTGTAGCAAATATGATTGAACGAATTGGTTTTCGATATTTACTTTAATTGTTCTGTTTTGAGTGATATAATATTTTTACAATTTTTTTCTGTTGCTCTTGGTTGTTCATGTAGGGATCGTGCTAATGCGCACGCCAATCGGTGAAAAAGGGTGGGAAGGAGGAGGTAAGGGCCTAAGTAGCAATGAAAAACTGTGAAGAAGATGTGATACTTCTACGTTATTAGACTACTTTCATTCTCCTAGTTTATTGCACAAGGCGGCCATACTGTTAATACGGTAATTTTTCCGTTTTAAATTTCTCTCCCAAAGTGTGATCATTTCTCTCTCTGGTTGATAACTGCTCCATTTTCTATGAAATTTTGCCCCTTTCTGGTTGTTCCTTCAAATTTGAAGCGCCGAACACCTTGCATGTGTTTGTGCATGTATGCTTCACTGTCCCATTTTCGGGGTGCACACCGATTGGAAGTAATTGTGGACAAGACCAAGCTGTCCCACAATTAAATCCCATAATACCAGGGAGGTGCGTCATAATTCGCTACAGGTGATTGGCTTTTCTATATCACGTGATAGTTTGCCATCTACGACATTCAATTTGATATCTGATGACGTTCAGCAGTTAACCTCTTCACTGCACGTTACAAGGCCTGTCTGATCTGGTGCTGCGAGAGCTCTATTCCAAATTTATACAATGGCTTACTTAACAGATGAGCAACGGAAGGAATTGAAGAGAGTTGCTAAGGCAATTGTTGCACCTGGAAAGGGTATCCTTGCAGCAGACGAAAGTGCAGGTACAATGGGCAAGCGACTGGCAAACATTGGCCTAGAAAATACAGATGAAAACAGACGAAAATACCGCGAGTTGCTCTTTACTGCTGACAAGTCGATTGGGCAATACCTTGGCGGAGTTATTCTGTTTCATGAAACCCTTTATCAGAAATCCAAGGATGGTGTGCCATTCATTGATCTTATTAAAGAGCGAGGCGTAATTGCAGGAATCAAAGTTGACAAAGGTCTGGTCAATCTTCCAGGCACAATCAACGAAACTACAACTCAGGGCCTAGATGGTATGGCCGAGAGAGTGCAGCAGTATGTTAAAGATGGCTGTCAGTTTGCGAAATTCAGATGTGTTATCAAAATAAATGAGAAAGCTAACGTGCCTAGTGACGTTGCAATTCAAGAAAACGCGCAAGTCCTTGCAAGGTATGCCGTGATCTGCCAGTCGAATGGATTAGTCCCGATCGTCGAGCCAGAGATTTTGATAGACGGAGAGCATGAATTAGCTGTTGCCCAAAGGATAACTGAGAGGGTGCTTGCTTGTGTATACAAGACCCTTGTTGACCATCATGTTTATTTGGAAGGATCTCTGCTAAAACCAAACATGGTTACTCAAGGTATATTTTCCCTACCTACTAGTTTTAAAGGGGTTGCCCAGAAATAGTATGTAGTATATGGAGTCTTAATATGGAGTTAGTTTATTTGCAATACTGAAAGTCTTCAGGTGCAATTAGTTAACATTTTTGCATTGTGCAGATAATATACTTTATGTAGGGAGATATCGCTATTGATTTTTTTGTATCAGACATTCTTAGACTCTGAAATAACGTAAGTAACATGCAAGGAGTTGAAATTTGTTAAGATTCAATTACACTTTATAGATTTATTAGGTTTAAGTCTATGCACGTAGATAAAATTTTTTGATTTTCATTATATTTTATCAGGCCAATCTTGCTCCACAAAGTATACACCAGAACAAGTAGCAGAGGCAACAGTTACAACCCTGCAAAGGACAACTCCAGTGGCTGTACCTGGCATTACATTTTTATCTGGTGGCCAGTCAGAAGTTGATGCAACTGTGCATTTGAATGCAATGAATAAATTCAATGGTGTGTAATTCTGTACATGTTTTATGCCACTGAACTGTTCAAATGTTGATTGATTAGGTGGCTTTATTTCCTTTGGAGGTACATGTTTTTTTGGGTAATTATATTGATCTAGGTTACTCTCTTAAGTAGTAAGCCAATTTTGTATTCTAGAAGTCAAATCATTTGAAATGGTAGCAATACTATTTGTCTTTCATAATTACAGTCTTTTTAACATTTTATAAGTCTTCAGTTTTTTCAAAAAAGATACACAGAGTAGTAAGTTTAATTGGTAGTTAAAGAATCACATTAATTTTGATTTTCAGGTACAAAGCCATGGGCTCTTTCCTTCTCATATGGACGAGCATTGCAAGCATCTGTGCTGAAGGCATGGGGTGGAAAAGATGAAAATGTTGCAGCAGCCCAGAAGGAATTGTTGAAAAGAGCATTCTTGAACAGTCAGGCTTGTCTGGGTAAATATGGAGGAGAAGATGTATCAGAAGGAGCAAATGCATCTCTCTTCATTGCCAACCATTCATATTAGAACTATTGAAATTCTGAATATGACTCTTAGTAACACAGATTTGAAAAGTATGATATTAACAACACTTATTTAACTGGCATGCAGCTGTATTTTGTGACATTTGTAAAATGCTTACTTTTTTCCTGTATGATGATTTGCTTATTTTAAGTATTGAATGATAAGAAATTATGCTTGGGATAATTATGAGAAATGAATTCTTTTTTGAGTAGACAATTTTCTTGTCGTTTTATTTTGTCATTCTGTCTTTGGAATCAGTCAATTTCATCATGAAGTTTGTTTTGATATGGTTGGAGGTAGGCTTTCCTCTTTGCTGTATTTACAAATAGGCTCTTTTTGTATCAGTTGAAGTTAAAGCAAAAATATAATCAGGTAACTAGGTAATTATGAATAATAAGTTCCTTTTTGACCAATTAAATTGTCAAAAGTGTTATTGAAGAAATATTGGTTTATAGTGTATTGATTTTTACTCTACTTTTCTGACTCCAACATTTTGGGATTGGAAGTAAGGAGAGTATTAATGGATTGTATTTAAATTGAGATTGTATCTCATTTGGTATATGATAACATTTAACCATTCGAATGCACTGAAGTGCAAAGTGGAAAAACATAAGCTGTTTTTTTGCATTGTTTATGTTGAGGACATTGAGTGTCATTAGACACTCGGTTGTTGAATTAAAACAGCCAGTCTGAAAGGAATTTCTTCATGTCCTTGTAATTTTCATTGTTTGGCAACATCATAGTTATAAATAGAGTAGATTGTAGTGGAGTTGTTCATTTCTTACCACACAAATAGTTTGCTTTACATTTAAACTATGCATAAAACCTACATTAATTTTCCATTTTTAGAGTTTTAATGCAGAGTACTACCTTCTTCCTCCATGTTTTGAGTTCAGTCTGCACACATTTTGTAGCTTGCAGTTTATTGCTCTCGACTGAAGAATTTGATGTCATTTATAAGCTCCAGAAGTGCCTCTTGAAGCTAAAAATACAATTGGTTGTTTTATTCACACATCTGGAAAGTACTGAGGAAGAGGTTAGTGATTATATTTTGGAGTAGAAGGGGACATTCTGTGTATCTGAAATTTGATTATTGTACTTACTTCACCATTGGCATTAACTGCTATTGCTCTCATTTTGTCAATTGAAAACTGAAATAAAAATTTTTTGTTTTAAGCCTGTGCATAAAAATTGACAGAGCTTAAGTCTAAATACACAGGCAAAACAGGGATGTACCAATGGGGGGGGGAGGCGTATATTTTTGAATTTGCAAGAAAGTTGGTCAAAAGGTAGCCATGCTGCAAGACAGTTGGCAAAAATATTTTCTGTGGTCTTAGTTATTAGTAACAATAGTTGGTCAGTTGGACAAAACGATGCTCCACCAACAGGTGTCTCAGCACATCACTGTGGCCAAGTAATGGCAGCAGCATATTTACAAAGTCAGTAGTGGACCTGGACTTCCTGCAAGAGGAAACAAATTTTAGAGTGTCAGGAAAAGCCTTGAAAAACTAGGGAACTTGTAAATTAGCAAATGGAGGCATGCATATTGATAGGTGATAACCAGTAAGTAGGCCATTGGCAAATAATCATATTGGCATGAGTAAATAAAGTTTATATGCTTGCTTTTCAGCACTGAGATGCAAAATTCAATTTTATTGATTATTCATTTTATTGCAATAGGGGAAAAATATACAAATTTAAAAGGCTATCAGAGAAAATTTTATAGTTTTAGGTGAAATACTCAAGGAAAAACAGCTACCTTTGAAGAAGTGTCAAGTGAAAAGTTCTGAACATTAACTCTGAACCCTGATCATTAACTCTGAACCCTAAGTTTCTGTCATTGAAGTAGGAGTATATGATACATTGTCATTCTTCTGTTAATCACCTCTCAAGGTACCTTCATTTTTTGCTAGAGAAGTGAAGACTGCTGGATGCATGTAGCAGTTGGGAAAAAAATGAAGTGCTAGTATTCTATGTGCATTTAATAGTTCTAAGTTTTAGATTAAAAGGTAGGCTTACCTGTGCAGATACAACACTCTGTGTTCTCAGGTAATCTGATTCAAGCATCAGTGATTGAAGCAATCTAGAAAGGAAAGAACAGTGGTTGCATAAGGCTTTATATTCTTAGATAACAATTTTATTAATACCTGAGGCTTTGAGTTAAATGTACACACCACAACATTCATTTTTTATTCAGCATTTTGTCACTTGGCAACCAATTTTTCATGAGCATAGAAAAGGCAGCTGTTGTATTAATTTGATGATGAAAGTAATGACAAGAAGGTACATTGATAATGATACCTTGGCATATTGAAGAGGACTCTAGCTTTATACCTAAGTTCCACAACCAATTTTCTATGACAAGCTTCCTTGCTCATATAAACAAGGGTACCAGAACAGTGGGGGAACTTCCATTCCTGCCTTAGTGGAAGGGGGGTGAAAGGGGGTAAAAATGCCCTTTTCATCAAATGGCATGCGGTTTTTGTTATACTTCAAGTGCTTCAACCAACATGATCATTTTTATTACAGTATCAGTTCAACAACCTTTCTAAAAATACCTCTGTGGCTCAAGTCTAACGTGTCCTTATAGCTGTTGTCATTGGTTGGGCCCACGAAGGGCGTGGTCATTAAAAGGGCGTGGTATGATGTCCCACAGGAGAAAGCTGCTCCCTTGCTCTGATTTGCTACCGGTACGCCAGCGTGTAAATGGGCAACAAGTTTTCCATGACAAGTGTTCAATGACAAGTGAAAATTGTTCGTATGAACGCGACTTAAAACTGACAAGGGATATCCTTGCCAGGTGCAGTGGAAGCTATCAAGAAAGCAGCGAAACAATGAGGATAGTGAATGGAACGGTCTGGTCTTGAGCAAAATTTGTCAGGTTTACTTGCTATACCGTTTACATGAGCAATATTTCATTTTACGATTTTTTTCTATGACAAGTATACTTGTTCAAACACTGGCATGCCAGATTTTGTACAAATGCACTTGTCATAGAAGAATTGTCATATTACCCCATCTACACGAGCAGATAAAAGTTGTCATGGACAACTTTTCATAGAAGAAATTGCTCGTGGAACATAGGCTTTAGGGGTCGTTACGTAAAGCTATATTTACTGTTTTTGAGACCACCTCCCCCCTGTCTAACTCGCCGTACTATAGCTCTAAATTTAAATTAAACAATAGCGTAAAAAATCAAGATACCCTCCCTCCCCCCTTGAAGTGTTACGTAACGGGTAAACGATCCCTTACCGGAATAGTCACCACTGGATTAGTTTTAATTTACCTTTAGCATAGATTCGTCAAAGATTCTACTAATTGTGTAATATATGGATTTCCAGAAGGAATTATTTGACTAACTTACCGAATACTTAGGATTTTATTTTCAAAGCTTTCGTCCACTAGAAAGCAAAAGTAACTGATTGACTCAGACGACAGATTATTTGCTGATTTAGTTGTCATTGGTTAATGCTGCAAGATGAATAACTGTAAAGAATAATATGCTCGAGCACATCAGACAATTCTACAAACTTAGGATTTATCTCTGTCTAGTATCTTTGAAGTTGTGACATTTGCAGTTAAATCTATCAGCTGCTCGAGAAATGCTAGGAAGGATATCAAAGTATGACAGGTGTAGGATGAGAAAGTACAAACTAATTTTGCTCAAATACCTTCTACTAGTGCATTTCTTACCTTCAATGATGCTGTTCAATATTCGTATAAGAGATGATGTTTTCGTTAACTGTTTAATTCCTTCTTGGTTAATGCTGTTATGGATAAGAGAAAATTTTGAGGCACATGTTCGTAGAAGGTGAAAATATACAAATAGCAGCAAAAAGCATTTCTTTGCAGCACTGAAAGGAATTCTTGTTCCAATGTAAATACAAAGTGTAGAAATTTTAAACCGGAGGAGATATCCATTACACAGGGTGCTGGTAGAGGCAACAAGCAAGTCGTTGCCATAATTTATAAATAGAATATGATATTATCTGAACTAGGTGGGTAGGTGAGTAGCATCTAGCACATTTTGAAATTCACTTTTGGACGCTGAAAAATGTTTGCCGCAATACGAACAACTTTATTGTATTACACGCTTTTTATAGGAGCTTTGCTCAAGGCCTAGTTCTAAAAGTTCCTTATGTTTGGACCTCTTTTTATCAAATTCTAATACTGAAGGTTCCTTAATAGTTCCTTATTTTTCACTACACGTATAGTGCCATAAAAGTGGTACAGACACAAGGAAACATAAAAAGTCTGAAGTTTACCTCCAATTTTGGCCAGGACTCAAAGACTATAGGCGCAAATATGGTAGAAAAGACGTTTTATAAATGTACCTACGGAAGTTTTTGCTGTAAATGAATGGAGCAAGCTTCCTGCTTCTAGATAAGTCGCAGTTATAAAATTGTTTTCAAATTGTGAAGTTCCTTAGGATTTTCACCGTTGTTAGTTGAAGTTCCTTAACCATTTCACCTGTCTACATGTAGTTCCTTATAGAGTAGCTCCTTATAAAAAAAACGTGTAGAAATTTCACTCATTTTCAATACCTGATATTATAGAGAAACTTTAAGCATAAGTTCCTGATTTTCATCTCTTGTTTTCTGTTTGGAGAAGCTTGTTCCAAGGTACCAAACATGCAATTGGTTAACTTTTGACCGTCTGTCTTGTTCACCAAAAACTCTCTACCATATGATGCGGCTGCAATATTAGTTGCTACTCCACAAAGTGCAAGAACAAATTTTATTTCCTTGCCATTTTCATTGTATTGGCTGCTCATATCTTCATCGGATAAGGTCATTGAAAAGCTTTCAATTGTGTGGCACATAAGTTGCAAGAATTCTCCGATGTGTGACTGTAATAAGAAGGAAGCTAAAAGCTGGTTCAGAGGAGGAGCAAAGGTTTGGAATGACCTACCACTTACCAGGTTGGCGACATCATAAATAGCGTCTTTTAATTCAAAAGTAGTCTTTTATCATCAAAACAACTATATACAGTTGTCATTTTCTTTCTTTTTTTATGTTATTTTAGACACTTAGTTAATTTTTGTGATGCATGTTCCTCAGGGGCGTCGTGGATGGGGGAGGCAGGGGGTCATGGTCGCCTCAACTTTTTCGAAATCGTCAGATTTTCAGAAATTTTAATACTTCATCGGAAAATTTTCGGACTTTTACTGTTTGTAAGGATAAAAATATCGAGATTTATCGGAAAACCTTTGAACTTTGCCCAGCCTACTCTATACAGGTGCCGCGACGCCTTTGATGTTCCTATGCAGCTGCTCTAAGCAGGTTGTAATTGACTTAGATGGCTACATATTGTAGGTATAGGCGTAGGAGGATATCAAATTTATGGGGGCTGTAAAATTTCTGCCCGAATTTTTACAGCGATATTCTGTGGCGATATGGAGAGCAGTCACAGAAGCTGCCCGAAGTTCTCATTGTTCTTTCAGGAAAATTGCCCGAATATAGCAGATTTCTGCCCAACTAAGGAGGCTGCTGCCCCCTTGCCAACCCTCTCTCCTACAGTTATGATTGTAGGTTAGGCACTTTAAATATACATTATCATAATTGTTTTAAAGATGGAAAACACAACTCTTAGACAAACTATAGAATTTGGACGACTGCAAAACAATCTACACAAATCTTGTATTACTTCGGCTAATAGATCAATCTTATATTAATTTGGAATGCAGAATTAATACAAGATTCATGTGGAATCTTTTGTCATCATCCTTATTATAAAGTACTATTATTAGCTATTAGTATTATTAAATATATTATTAAATGTAAATGTAAATGTTTTAGTATTTATATATTTACCTAACCTATTTATATATTTGACTTTTTTCTTAATTTATCGTTAGAGGATAATTGTAATTAGGCTTTAGATTTTAATGGTATCTTTGTATGTAAATGGAGGGCCCCTTGAAAACCAGCTACGACTGAAGGGATACCCTCCCTAAACATGTTTTAATAAAAATAATAATAAAATAATAAATGTCATTGACATGAGCTCTGATCCATCTTTACACTTGGAAGTAGTTCATCCTTCATCCTTAGAGATATCATTTTCTTTGTTGTATAATATGGTGTTAAAAATCATTTTTTTTGGAATATCTTCTACTTGCTGTAATTGGTAGTAGAACCAAATAATTGGGGCGATAATAAATAAGGGGTTGAAAAATATCCTTAAAGGCAATAATGCGTGGGGGGATGGAATATACGGAGGAGCTGGAAATATGGAAACCTTGTATCATACGATGCTACTGTCACGTTTGCTGTTATACGCTAAGAAGGAATAGGACAAAGATGCAAGAAAATTCTTGATTTGACTTGATAGACCTCAGAAGCTTAATGTCACTCATGGAAGTCTGGGAAATAATAACTGAGAGTGTTGGAATAAGAGCAGGAGCGTTAGGAGAGATGTCAAAAACTAACAGTCGGAGTGGGGACGATTATTCGGTACTCAAGAGTATAGATAATGGAGCTAGAAGTTAACTTACCCCAGCCAGTAGTGTCTCCATGCAATCCTCTCTCTGTGAAAGCCTCCACAATACAGTACAACTTGCAGCACCCATTCGAGAGCAATACTCTGATTGTTGTGAATTGATTTCAGTAAGTTCATCTAGTGTGCTCTATTAAAGTCAGAAAGCTTGTAATTATGAAAAGAGCTCTGGCTGCGATGATTTGTAATATTGAAGCATATCACGTGTGCAGTTGAAGTGAATTCCTTACCTTCATATTCATTTTCTCCTGAAAAGAGATAATAAGGTTGTGTCATTTGTTTTAATTAAACTTTCAATAGCAGCAAATATATTTGACTAACTTATTTATATCGTTTTAACTTTTATAAAGTTTTATAGGTGCTAGTTGATGATCATTTATCCTTTTAATAGAAGGTGAAGAACTCTTTCATACAGCTCCTGAAATATGCAGTTCCAGCTTTCAGGTTTATTTTTATTAGTTTTGCAATGCTAAACTTCTACCTTTTTCTCTTCTTCAAGATCTTCTAGAGCATTTTGGTACTTCTTTTTCAATCTTTCAAGCTCAGTTGAAACCTTTTGCAGTTCTGATTTCAATTGTGACGATGCTACAATAATAAATGTATCAAAGATAAATAACATATCTAGGGTGTCGGGCACCAGTGAAATGTGGCATGAAAGGGGTCATTCATTTAGTAGGAACACACAAAGGGGAGGGGTCAAACAAAAGCGCACGCGATGTGTAAAAGTAGGGAAAGGGCTAACACGTCTAATTACATACGCATAAATGTTTCTTATGCTAGTATTTTGTCATATTTTCATATGCAAGGTACTTTTGTTATACTTTGCTGTCTTTGGTGACGACTTTCATTACTGTTTTATAAAACATTTGCTATGATTATTTTCCTGCCTCTCAAATGTCTTACAGTCTTTTTCTTTATGGAATTATTGATTAGACATTTAAAATGATTCCCAGTAGAAATGGGGAGGGGGCAGTTGGGTAAGAGTACGTACGCAATGGGGTGGAGGGGTTCGTACCAAGCGTACGTCTACGTACAATGGGAGAGGGGTTGGGGTCAAATTCTTCCCATTTTGGTGCGTACGTACTAATAGAATAGAATGCTGTCACTGCTAGCATCTCTTGAAAAGACGCATGATCCAACAATCCTGTCTTGAAGCTTTCATTTTGTAGTATATTGATCATCGTACTTACCTATTTGTTGAAGACTGTAGAAACATAATTGGTTGTAGGGCTTGAATTGCAAATCTTAGAAAGAAATGAATGGAAAATACTTGGAAGGATGTGAATCTTATTTACTTACAAGACTCTATTTTTTCTAGTTTTCCATATGTTGTATAGTATTCTTTCTTTAGCACCTAGAAGATTGGAGCCTTCATGCAAAGGATATTTACAAATTCGTTGTCCATTTCTTTTTCAAGATTTTAAACATAATGAATCTTAATCTATCATACTTTATGTAATGTATGACCAATACTAAGAATATGCAAGTATAACATAGATAGTTGATGCATATGATTTAAAATGATTATTGAGTATTTCTCAAAAAAGGGCTAGGTGTATTCATGTTATATAAACTTATTTAAAAGACATCTTGCTTATGATATGAACTTATCAGTTCGATATTGAAATTTATATCCTTATCTTTCTTTTGCTTATGCTTTTTTCTATAATTTCATCTTTCACAGTGCTTGTTTGTTTCACATCACCTATCAATCATTCATTCACTTCTAGTTTCTTATTTTCTTGATTCTGCCTTGTATTGTTCAAAAATAGCACATATTTGATATGTACTGCTATGTATTTGCGAAATGTCAAAATTCAGGCCTATAGGGAAGAGGTATTAATGTCAAAAACTTGTCACCAGATCTTTGACAGTAGCTATTCATTCTCTGGGAGGAGGGGAGCTTTTTCTGACCCAATTTTGAGAAAAGAAGACTTTTTGTTGTCAAAATTAGCTAATAATTTCAAGAAGGATTGCTTTTGATCAGATTATGAATTAGATTTCTAGCTTCCGAATTAGGTTTGGTCTTTTTAATCTCAACTTTCTCCCATACTGTCTATTCTTCCATTTTCATTCCATTAATGGCATATAAGGATAAGCGTAGGAGGTGGGGCAGGGCGCTGCAGCCCCCTAATCTGGACAGAAATCCATTTCACTCGGGCACATTTTCTGAAAGAACAATAGGAAATTCGGGAAGAGTTTACAGAACGTTTACAGCCCCTCCAAATTTGATGTCCTCTTACGATCATGCATATAAGCATGGAAAATGTCATCCATGGTGTAAACAAGAGGCTTTTCCCCACCACGGAGAGTACATCAATTCATTTTGAATAAGGCTTTGATTTTCACGCTATAAGACAGAAATTAAATTGTGGATTTTAGCAGAAGCATCTAGAATCAAACACACACCTTTGGAAGAAACTCTTTAATCTGCATCATCTCTGTTATTAATCTCTCGACATCTTTTCTCGTAATCAGAACGTAATCTTCAGTATCCAATTTCCTCTTCTATATAACATAAAATAATAACAGTTTTTCCTTTAGATATAGTTCGCAGTTTTTATTCTCTTTGAATACATTATTCTGCAATTCCCTGTTTGCGGACTGACTCTGTACTTATCATATGGTTCAATGGTATTTATTTTATTTCATGCTTCTAGTTTTGGTGAAAACTTTTGCTTGTAAAGGAATCGATTCATCACTTAATGCTAGTTTGATGAGAGGGTGTAATATCTTTTTACTATAATAGAGAAAAAATATATGCTCAAAAATATTTGATTTAAAAGAGTTGATATGTGCTAGCTTGTAGCAGTGGAATTTTTTACAAATAGTATATATGTTTTCTCCTTATATTCTACGCTAATAAAGGAGTCTTCTAAATTTTTGAACTTATTGTGAAGTATATTGTAATATCTAGAAATTTATTTCCTACGAATTGTCTCCAACAATTGGCTTCAGACACTAAATTCTTGCTACTTTCAAGCTCTTCACGTATCTCCTGGAAGGTCTCATCTGCTGTGGTCTTTGTGCTCCTGACTGTTTCCATCTGAGAAAAGTACATTACAAGACATGAACAGCGTAAGGCAGACTTGAGAGTAAGGCAAAATATGACAGCAAAATTCTATAAGCTCTCATGGCACTATAGTACATGCTACGACATAAAATTTCACAAGCTTGCTGCCTAGGTATGCATAATCACATAAAATTATAGTGATAATGATGCAAAGCCAAGATTGCATATGAAGCAAAGCCAGCTGACAGACAGTGACTGTCTACCAGGCGAATTGGTGAGAAAGTCAGTGCCGCCAAGAGGGAGGGCAGGGGGCAAATTACCCCAGGTCCTCAAGCTCCAGGGGCTTCACAGCACCTAAAGCTTCGAAGTTTGGGGGTATCATAAAGTGAACCAGCAGAAACTATTCAAAGTTAGTTTCTAGACCCTGAGAACTTTCTGCCTGCTTCGCTCGCAGGGGGCCTCTTCTTTCTCTTTTGCCCCAGGGCCTCAGAATTCTGCAGGCGGCCCTGATTGTAGTATGAGCTAAGTATTTACTAGCCTACCAGACTTTCCAAATTGGATACTTTAACAACTGCAAGATTTTTCCCGAGTGAATTCATTTCTTCTTTCATTAGATGATTTGCAAGATCTCATGCCCAAACATATGTTGACTCAAAATGACGTATCAGTTCCCGCCAGTTTTTAAGTTGAATCGACCCAGACCTCACATGGAAGATGGTAGCTCATAAGACGAGCAACTGTGATGGTGTTGTAGGCAGATTTAAATGCCAGGAGATTTGACAGCACAAATGGAAGAAGCCGAAGAAAGTGAGGGGCAACACCTTTTTACTGCTAGAATGGACAATGCACGGAATCTCACAAATGTCCTCAAAGCAATACATTTTAAGGATGTAAGATGGATTATCACTTCTTAAAATCGTATAAAACTAGCAATTCTGGGGGGGAGGGGGTGAACCATTTATGAAGGAAGTAGAAAGATTTTCCAGAATTATTTTCACCGATAAGTACTCAATGCTTACAGTTCATTGTTTCACATAGCATCATATGTTCAATGCTCTCAGGTAGTTTTATGGGGGGGGGGGTGCACACCGCTGTGATTATGTTTGTTAGGTATGCTCCGGCATTAACTGCTTGCCTTTTATTTGCAGGCTGCAACAGTATTCTTATCTGATAATGGTTTAAAAATAACAGTTGAAGATAGTAAGTATGTTCAAGCAAGCGCTTTCGTACAGTCATCTTTGTTTCAAGACTTCCAGTTTCAAGAGGAAAATGCTGTATTCAAGATCAACCTGGCAGTTATGCTTGTAAGTTTTTCCAGTAATGTTTGTATTTGCTAACTATTAAGCTCTATCTTGAAATCACAATTGTTTTTGAATTATCAATTGTAAAAATTACTAGCTTTCAGTATTGTTTTATTTTTGTTTAATATTCACTGCTTGAAAATGGATAAACAATTAATAGAAATGTTAAGAAATGATTGCAAATCTTCTCATTAGCATATCATTTATCAGCACTCCCATAAATTAGGTAGACTTAGACATCTTATCGAATTTTTTGAGAAAGTTCTGTTTCAAATATCCCTAACCTATGAAATGATATATTTTGCTGAATGTTGACTATTTTCTAGATACTTATATGCTTATAAGCATGTAGAAAAAATTTTGCTGGTTCAAAGCATATATGCTTTGTACACAGACACACAGGTGCACACAGACACACAGGCACACACAGACAGACACACACAGGCGCACACAGACACACAGGCACACACAGAC
>OLMO02000262.1:18594085-18611435 GCA_900291935.2 Cassiopea xamachana
GATCAACTTTTCACTATCGATAATACAATATTTGTTATTTAGCTCCACTTCTATTTCGTTTTATGATTGTTGAGATTCTTCGACATCTTGATGTTTGATCAAGGGCAGCAGCGTTACCGGCGAATGGTTTGTTCGCCTATATGTAAGTGACTTGTGTACGTTTAACTAGTGTGCTACTGTGTACGTTAACTAGTTGCTAGTAGATATAATTCTGGATTATTACTACTGCTTCGGAACTGTCTGATACAGTTTGTAAGGTGGCGTTTGGTGGTGACAAGGGGAGGTTGGAGGTCACCATAGGATTTAATTACAATGATGAAGTAGGACATCAATAAAGATTTCAATAAAATCCTTGATTTTACATCTTAGATATAAAAGAATAATTTAAGAGTAATCTAAGGCTCAAAAACCAAAAAAATCTAAGAATATTTAGGCTTAAAGACAAATTAAATATTCCTAAAGAAACAGTGGGAATGTGACATGCTGGCTATCTTCTGTTATTGACTAAGATTGATCATCATTTCAAGTGTACAGGGATATTTTGACAATTCTGCACATACACACAAGACTTCGGAGCTAAGAAGTTTCTGCTAAAAAACTCTCAAACAAGCGTTGATACAAGCGGAATCATGAAAAAGCAGAAGTTTCATTACTTGCTCAAAAATACTTCTTACAGGGTTAATATCCAATACGTGAATCAAAATTCCCTGAAGATTTCCTGACATTTCCCTCACTTATAGCAAAAAAAATTCTTTTTCCTTGACTCTAATTTGACATATTTACAAAAACAGGCAAAAAAAATGGAACCCTAATAGATAGGTATGCTTGCTATAGTGTACAAAAAGTGATTAAGTGATTAAGTGACTAAGTTTAATTTTGCTGACAATAAATGGAACAAACACTTTGTGAAAAACCATGCATGAGTTAATGAAAGCGATGTGTGGGCTAAAAAAATTGTTTTTCCTGACTTGTCTTTGACATGGATACATGGATAAGCGTTATAGAAAATTCGCTGACTATTCCAGGACTTTCCTGACTTTTTGTAAAATTCTGTCTTATAAAAAAGCATATACTTAACATTCATATCCCCAAATATGACAACAGAGCTGTCAGAGCTCTTTGCACAACATAAATGCACAAAAATAGATGGCTAATAAAAACGCATGGTATTAACTGCTGCAAAAAGAATTCTGGAATGGGACAAACACTGCCATCAATAAAATGACGTCAGAAATACAACCGGGAAGCGACATTTGGAATAGAAGCAACAGTAAATGACGAATTTTCTTATTTTCATGTAAAAAAATAACTTAACATAGAGGATATATATCTAAGACTGAANAATATTTTTCGTAGTCAAACAGAACGCAACATGCTTGACGCAACATCTTTGACGCAACAGGATGGTTGATAATGCAGTAAAATCCTACAAAGTCGTACCCTCGATAAAGTGCACTGTTGCTTAGCAGGATTCACTTTTCATCTCCCTTGGATTTAGCCACGAAAACCAATCCAAACCACTTTGGTACAGTCATGTCCTTGATAAGATACTCGCTTAATCCTACCGATTCTCTACGTTCCCTAGGCAAAAATACTCTGCTTTACTAGGACTACATATTCAATTTTTTCTAAATGCAGTTTTAATATTTCAAGGTTTGAGATTTTTATCAGAACTGAATATTCGAGCATTCTGTTTTTAAATGATCATTTTGTTTGAGTTTTTTGGAAAAGAAATTGTGGAATTTTTCACCAAAGTTGAAAATAAAAGTGGAAGGTCAGACTTTTACGTGCCTTTTCAAACAATCGAACATAGTAAGAGCTTCGGTCAAACCAAGAACACGTTGACTGAAATAAATTTCCTATCCCTTTGAGGGTACAACTTAACGGGAATCAACTGCATATATAAGTGTGTGTTTGTGTCTTGTAGATGCATATCTATACACAGTAAATATTCCAATTAACGCCCAATCTTTATTAGAAGCTCGTCTCCAATAAATGCTCCCCTAACAGAGCAAAGCAGAGCAGAGATTTGTGGAACACACAGGAAACCAAAAATTATCAAGATGCGAACGGATCTAAAAAAACCTCGAGAATTAGATGGACGCCTGAGGCGCTTAGTACGGCATTTACGGCATATAGCAATATGCACACATGAGTAATCTATTTCTTCATATACATACACAAATAAATTTACACGAAATCTCGTATTATAAAACTAGAATAATATCCATGATATTTGCTAAAAAATTGAAGAAGAAGCATTTCTAGCTAATTAACACAACATTTTACTTACAATATTGAACAACAAAATTGATTTCATAGACTGATCTTTCTTTAGCTTTCTTACATGCTCTTCCAAGAGGTTTACTTTTGCAGTTAGGTTCAATTCTTGATCTGATTCTGATGTGAAACTTCGCAGAAGAACAGCTAATAATCTGAGAAACATATCAATGTCAGGTGATTGTAACATGACAGATGTTGGATATATAGGAAGAAGCGAACCGTCACAGTTTAAGTCATTTTCTAACTCAGTCAGGTGATTCTTCATCGGTGTTGAGGCAAGGTCGAAGGCAGTTGCACCAAAGCTTGTTCTCATATTCAAAAGAGCCATGCCTTACAGAAAAAGGCAAAAATTTTTAGCACACATAATTGCAACAAATTTACAATCTACATTCAACGACTATTAATAAGACAATAAAAAGAGGTCGAAAATATAAGCAGATACAAAGAATTTCTACACAAAATCAAAATTTCTTCTCAGTCATTGTCTTCACCTTCTAAATCCAAGGAATTTATTCTCCTCCAATGCTGGATATTAGAATAGAGATCCTTATGCAGGTAGAGCAAGCATCTAGTTATTGTCGGAACAGAGATTGCGAAGTAACCACGCACAAATAAAAAATTAATAAGGACTGTAAGCATTTGAAAAAGTCAAGGAAGATGAATTTAAGAGGAAGGTTGCTAACCTCCCGATTTGACAAGTGACTTCACAACTTCAAAATGATTGTTTTCCACGGCATCATGAAGGGCAGTGTAGTCCTCCATACCAGTTGCAAATATATCAAGATCTACAAATAAACAGAAGAAGACAACAGCTAAACAATGAGTACCTCAATAGCAAATAACACTTCAGGTACGGAATTGGAATTTTCGAGGACGAAGATCCACTCAACGAGCAAGGGCAAACGATTTGCAAGAAGATATAGCGTCGGAATACTGTTTTCAGATTAAGAAACAGGATAAGCACTGCAGAAGGTCTACTGATCTCGCTAGTCTGAAGTCCAACGGGCCTCATCGCCATCCCTACCCACGGAAGAGATAGAAGAAGGGGGCTATGATGCGAAACCCTGGAGAATCTTTTTGGGTCAAGTTTTTTTTATCATAGGGACTTGAGTTGAAACTAAGATGCTCTAGATTTTCTTTCCTTTGCAATTTTATTTTCATGTGATAAAGACCAATAGCAATTAGCATCAATTCCCTGAAGGTAACCTCAGGGAATGGGAACAGCTTCAGGGAATAGATGCTAATTGCTGCACGAGGAGTTGAATTTAGTTTCAACAACCAAAAACCATAAGCATGTTTAAAACACAAAATTCTGGAACTGAAGTCGTTTTGTGGGTCCTTAAGAATATTTCAGAGGGAACCTAAAAACTGTGTATTCTCAAACAACTCATGATTTGAATCTACGCAAAATCAATAGCACCCTAAGTGTAAGAGATTTTTGTTGGTGGAAACTCACCTTTTGAAACAAGCAGCTCAGCAAGACAAGAATGATTTCCATGATTACTTGCTTCGTGTAATGCCGTCCATCCCGCATTGTCTTTGATGTTAACATCAATGCCGCACATTAGCAACCTCTTCACTTCTGCAGGTTTATTTCTAATGCATGCAACATGAAGTTTCGTCTCACCTGGGTAAAAAACATTCCCAATAAAGATCTCACTTTTTTGTTCGGGGCAAATAGCTTATTTAGAATAATTCTCCTCTTTCACATGGGGAGATTCGACATATGACGCTACAAAATGGTCGTCTGTCCTTATACTATATTTAAAAATGGGATTTATTCAAAAATAAAGTCAATGCTAGCTAACTATGGAGTATTGACAATGAAGGGGACTATGACAGTAAGGGGGGGAGAGATATTCTCCGTAGAATTTGCGCACTACTTTGAAAGTTGTTGTTTATATTGGAAATATTTCTGTGATGTTGTTGACCAAGATGTTTTGAAAAATGTTGATATACCGTATTTCCTCGAGGAGAGTCAGCCTTCGAGGCTTCAGGGGGGGCGCTCACTTACAAATTTGCTTCTTTGGGGGGCGCTCAATTCATCTCGTACACATACAGACACAATCTTTCACAATAGCTTTTTTTGTATGCAAATATTTCCAATATAAACAACAATATCATAGGACTGTAGGAACACAAAAGCGCTTTACCACACTAAAAAGACGATAACACGGAGTGCAAGATGTCATGACAACTCCCCAGCCATTGACATTTAGGACACGTAACTACACGAAAATTAAATATATAGCTACGATAAACATAAAAACACTAATTACTAAAGATTACTTGGGTTTGTTGTATTTTGTTCGTGGGGCTAACTTGAAGCAATCAAAATCGATATACATCTATAGTTAGGCAGCTAAGTTAAGAGCGACAAATTGAATACAATTTTGCCCAGTGAGCCTAACCGTCCAAAATAAAACACACCTGGAGAAAATCTCAATAGCTGTGAGTAGACACATCAACGGAACACATGAAGAAACAGGAAAAGCAAGGAAAAGGGACTCAGTCAAAAACTCATATGAAAGTGAAAAGGTTACAAAGCAATATGATGGAAACGGTAACAAAACAATATCTATTTCGTCCTCTTCGTCAATATCTATTCGCTTGCATTCTGAAAACTTCATCAACCCCCAAGTATCTGGTAAACGAAAGTGCGAGGTCGGCTTCGTTATTCCCGGTCGATAAGCAGATTTGAAGAAAAGGACGGAACTTTCTAGTCACTTAGATCTTTATGCAGAAAATATGCCTGTAGCTAGATTTCCAACAAATTTATCAATGGTTTAATTTATATAACATGCTTTATTTCAGTGGTTTGATTTGTCTTGCTTTCATTCTCTTCGCTGTCGCTGGCAAATCGTTACTAAAGGGGGGACTTATTTAAACATATTTACTTAAACTAAAGGAGTTCCTAAAGAGCTGATTAAAAATATGCTTGGCCACTTAGAAACACGACCCCCTGGAAGAACAGCGTCCTAGGATATAAATTTAGTTACTTACTCTTTTTATTTCTATGCATTTAGACTATTGTAAATATTATCTACTTAGAAGTTTGTGTATAATGATGTAAAATAAAAAAGCTGAAGGGTAGAATCGTGTATAAATAATAAATTATCATATCATATCATAACTTAAGGGGAGCCGTTCATTCGAGGACGTCACTCTTTCTAGGAAATATGGTATATGCTGTTAGCCAGAAAAACTGAGGGTAATTAAAAATATATCTTACAGGATCCCATGGCATAAGACATCATCGGATAAACCTGAATGAAATTCTATTTTCAGCCTGAATGTGTCTGTGATGAAGGAAACTCAGGAAAAAGGAAAAACTCATAAAAAGTGTACTCAATCACCAACCTTTCACGTTTCTTTTGTTAATTGTCATTTTCTTTTTCGTTTCAGGGTCTAGCTTAGCAGGTCCTGTATTACTGTGACTACAAATGAACAAAGACGCAAGATATGAATGGACTAGGCCTCGTAAAATGTCACTGTAAAGCGATTACTTGGTTAGGAATTTAAAGAAAGCTCTAGATCCAAAAAGATGTTGGGGTACCAACCAAATTTCCCTTAATGGCCAAGAATTCTTCCGGTTCAAGGAATAATGGTTGCCACTTGAATCGGNGTTGGAATAAAGAAAAAATAACAAGAGACCTGCAAAAAATATTCAAAAATTTGTAGTTCATAAAACAAGCTCATTATGAATACAAGTAAGTATAAAAATCTAAAAGATACATAGTATAATAATATCATAATAAATAAAGGGATGAATATCTGAAAATATGCTTTAAGTTATACCAGAATTATCATTGCAGTTTTCATGAATGCCCCACAAAGTTCGCGAATGATTTGTATTCCCACAATATGGGATCTTTTTGCCTCAATAAGTCACCCTTTGGGATCGAATAGTAGGGGGGCCGATTGCAGATTTTTGAAAATTTCAACACCCCATTTCCATTTATTTAACACCCCCAACTAAGCAATTTTGAAAAAATCCAGCACCGCCCCCCATGTTACTAACCTATATATTTCAAAGTTTTAGAAAGGATAACAACGTGGAACACATTGACTTTAACAACTAAGGAAATCAAAACAAACTATTTACCTTGTATTTACACAATGCAATAATTTTGAAACCTTGTGTCCCCATACTGTCCATTAAGCATTGACCCCCTACTATTAACAACCCCTAATTTATGCATTTTAGCAAAATACTAACCCCTCCTAATTATACTCTCTTTTTTATTTGGTTTCAAAGGGTAGTGACCTACACCGAAAGGTAAGCAATACAAAGGCAAAAGACTTACTATCTTTTCAAGAGATAACGGTTTTTGTAGAAGTTCCCTAGCTGTCCCATTGACACAAGAGGCGTCGTATGTAGATATGAATAGATCAGCAACGCGTGCAGCCACCCAGTTAGGCTTCAATGAAGACAAAATCGTGCTCAAAGCTATTTCTCTCCGGCTAGTATCGTTTGATAGGCTATAAATAACTTGATAGAGTTCATAAGCGAAATCTGTGCACGCCGGTCCGTATTTTGCTGATATGGTCTGCACGTCTGACATCTGACAACTTTGAGCAACCAGATTCAGTAATGTGAATACCATTCTTCTCAATAGTACCTGGTGGCGTTAGAAAGGGAGATAAAGTGCATGAAACATAAGCGCAGGATAAGAAACTACATCTACCAAGAACCTACAGCCTGAAGTTACATATTTTGACTTCTAATAATTAGAACCTTTTCAGCCTGACATTCCATCTAGGTTCTTACAAATGGCTCATTTTTTGCCCACTGGGAAATAAGCTCAATCTTCTAGCCAATTATTAACTTTCATGGATCCTCCAATAACAGTGCACGTATAATTGAGNGATGGGCAAGCTCACATGTATGTTTTGATCACAAAGCTTTGGGTGGTTGAGTATATTGCCATTGCACTTGAATGCTATATGGTCAATTATGATTTTTTCTAGCATTTGAATTGGACTTTGTGCTAAGAACCATAAAGCCTAGCGCACACAGCACGATTTTCATCGCTGAGGACGAAGATTTTTGTCGCTGGCGACGAAAACTTGCTGTGTGCGGGAAACACATAAAAGATTCTTGTCGCTGACGACGATGTTCAATATCAGATATGGTAGAAATTCTTTTTCGTCGCTGACGACAGAAGACAAGATCTCTGTTGCCAGCGACAAAAATCGTGCTGTGTGCGCTAGGCTTAACCAAGATTACTGGGACTATCTTATCACATAAGAACACAAGCAGGCTCATTTTAAACATATAGGGTCTTATGTACAAGTTCTTACTGTATGAATACTTGTTGCAAGCTCTCAGGAGTGGCAATAAAGATCTAAATGCGATAAGCTAAAATTACTGAATTCCAGTAAATATTGAACGTATGACACAAATATTTAGGTGCATGTCTACCTACTCATGGGTTGCGAATGAGGTTATTCAGGACCCAAGAGTGATTATTTTAAAAGCAAGTTTCTCTTCAACATCAAACGGTTTCACAGTCTCTTTGTAACAACGTAGTAAAAGGATATTGCACTAGTACTATTGCACTCAGTGTGCTGAACTTGAATATTATCTCATTAAATTGGGGTAAAAACTAGCTACGATCATCGCCAAAATTAGCTGAAAAGCTAGCAAAACTGATCTTTTAGACAAGCTTTATTGTAGTGACTCTGGCTAACCTTCGAGTTTTTGTCTCACTTCCTCCTCCCCCCAAAACAATGTTGATTTGTAGGTAGCTGGCCTCATTAAAAGTATTTGTGCCTGCGAGCGCAGATCTGAGAAAAATGTGCCTACAGAAAAAGTGAATGTAACAGATGGTCGTATACAGATTTGGATAAAAAGTGCCGGCAAATTCTGAAGTGTGGCATTTTGTGCCTGCGAGCGGCACTCGCTGCTTGCACAGATTAATGAGCTCTGGTAGGTAGGAATGACAGATCTAAAGTTCCATAGCCCAAGTTACTTCAAAAGAGGCAAAATTCTTCATAATCCAACATTGTATCGGGGAGAGGGGTGGATCAGGAGAGAAAATGTGTGGAAATCTGCGAAATGCTCCATCTATTTTGGCCGGGATTGTAGGTGAAAATGAATGCAAACACAATAGAAATACAACGATTAAAAACAAGATGCAACCAAGCTTTACCAATTGATGATTTTTACTTGATTCTACAGCCATATCAATAGCTAGTTTAATCAGTTTTTTCACATTTGTTCCATTTCCTTTTCGATCCATGGGATGCAAAAGAATCTCTCCCAATATCGATTTCTTGTCGCTTGAAAAAGGGATGCCTGCCTCAAATCTAAAATATGATATAATATCTTTACATTTTCTCAAGATAATTAATCTATGAGACATTACCTGTCGAGACAACATAAAGAAAGACCTATCTGCTCTTTCTGGCCCTCGAGTCTATGGCCTCAAGAGATGGAACAACGAATGGCTATCAATGGCAATGGACACCGCTTTGTGCCGCCAAGTGTGGGCTGCTACTGTACGAGATGCAGTTGGAATGCCGGCTGAATCCAAAGGATGAGCGCCGTATCAAGTACAAGTACAAGTAAGTATTACAAGCAAATTGGTCGTAGAACTATTGTACTTAATCAAACTATTATATTCAAACATTTTCGAAATTTCATTTAGAACATATACAACAACATCTAGATAAGTCTAGTCATTTTAAATGCTTAATTTCTAAAATGAATTTAAGCAACCCAAAAACACAACAGAAGTATGATGAAATTCAAAAAGGGCCTACCGCTTCCAGTGAAAATCAAAATCAACCTCGAAGATTGTGGTTACAAATTTGGCCAAACCAAGCAGAGATTGTTTCCTAGAGAGTGGTGTTAAACAAAGTTACCATCTCAAAATATTTTAAATATACTTTTTCCAGGATAAAAATAAAACGAACATAAACCAGGCAAAAGCTATTGGATGTCAATCTACAATAAGAGTTTTTCCTGGCTAAAGATGAACATTAAATGCCGCATTTCTTCTTTCAATGCTGCCTTCTATTAAACGCCGCCCTCCAATCATAATTGTTGTCGCATATTTGAAGTGAGAAAATGAAATAATCATTGCAAAGTGTCAAAGGTAGTGTCGATTAAAAATGAGATGAAAATGAAAAGTGAAATTCATAACTATGATTCTCGTCGTGGCCCTTATTCTCCAATCACCACAAAAAATACAGCACAATTTGCTACAGTTTCTCTGCTTGCTGAGTATAAGCAAAATACCTTGAAAATCCAAGTGCAAAACAAATGCCTCCTCGTCAAAGAGGAAATGCAGCAGACAACATTGCAATTGCAATAAGCTGACGAAAACTCGGCAAAGGTTTGCATGAAATGCTATACTTACTGTATGACATTATTTGATTCCACCAAAACGCGCTGAGCCTCTCTGTTGGTAATAAAGATCCAAAATAAGAAAGGTTGCTTGTTTCAAATCAATAATAACATGGGGAAGATCGAACGAATTTTAAATACAGAATGTAAAATAATTAGATCAATGGTGGGTTGCACAAATTTAGTAACATAATGTTGCGATCAGAGTGCCGGAAATTCATAAACCATACAAATATCCTACATTCCCTGCTCTGCTAGATAGACAAAGAGGGATAAATTGTGACAACAATGGCAGGGACAGCTGTACCAAAATACCCAAATATGTTGGTGCTGCTACAAAAACAGATGCTGCCTTGTGATATTACGAACATTACCTGTAAAAGAAAAGCAATAACCCCCCCCCCAAGAACACTTCAAAAGATTTGCGAGTTCAATTCGGTGCTGGAAGAATAAATGAATCTTTTACTACAAAAATTGTAAAGTGCAATGGAATTATCGTCTAGATTGGAATAAATAAATACAAATTCAATTGGCTTCTCTTTTATCCGTCGTTATCTACGTTTTAAAATTCACAACTGCCCTTGATTTTCTTCGAATGTGTAAATTAGTGTCAAAATCATTTTTCACAAATTTTATTAACAATTTTGCTTTGCAATCCAACCACACCGCTAAGGGGGTCATGCGGTCCTTCGCAGCAACATGTGATGTCATCAATCCATAAACGCAAGCGGGGGCATTTGTTGTTTTTCAAAGGCTAATTGGCAGATTATGTCCGCGTTTAGCGGGCATTTAGAATAGCTAGTGTGTAAAAGAATNTGTTACCATTGAAAACATACCTATAAACGCTTGCAATAAACTCAAACGCGCAATTGGATTCAATGACACCAGTGCCTTTTCCAGCCAGTTTGAAAGCTGCTAAGTAAACATCTGGAATAGCATGTGGAGGATGAAGCGTGATGCATCGATTCAAAAGGGAGCGGGTACAAGACAGTAACTCCCCATTACAATCATCAGATGACGGCTAAGAATAAATCAGTAAAATCAGTAAAACACGACAAAAACTGAAAGCTGCTCAAATCAACAGAGTGCAGTTTGCCGTGGGGAAAAAACTCCATTAATTCAAAACTAGCCATCATAACTGCATTCTGATACCAAAACTAAAAAAGCTACACAATATTACCAAAAATTACTCATAGGAAAGAAAGTAACAACTAAGACTGGTAAATCTTAAAAAAAACATACCCTTAGTATATTCATTAAGGTAGTGATCATGGTTGGGGGCAGATAAAATGTGGTAGACAGAAAACTTCCCATCAACTTTAATGCTTCCTTATGCAAACCTTCTTCCAAACAGCCGTCTATGGTATCTGTACCACAATTATGCATTTGGACTCTCCTTCTATGCTGCAAAACGAAACGTACCTTGTTCAAGAAAGAGCGGGTACAAGAAGGACCAATTAACATAAGGGTGGGCGGTGAAGGTTGTCATTTAAAAAACCTCAGAAGAAACTCAATCTCACGCATGCAACCAACCTTTAAAAGAAATAGTTTGGGAGAGTGGACTTATGGCAGGGGGCTGGAAAAAATTTGAAAACCTAACAACGGGGGGGCAGTTATTTGGTAAGCAAGCAATAATGGAAGCGTTAGGATGGTCTCCGTGAAGCAATTGAAGGGCCTGTGATAGCAATGAAAGTAAGAATCACTCATGCAACGTTTCTGGTCGTTTATTGTACTCCATAGAATTGTTCAAGTCTAAATCTGATGGATTACGTCACACAACTAGATATGCTGATATTCCGTAAGCAGTTTTCTTGGAGTGCTAAAAAATTTACACATAAATTAATTGGGATCTTTGAAAGACTTTTAAATTGAAGGATGGTTATCAAATCCTACAAATATGGCTTAAACGCCAGTTGAATGTTGAAAAAGATGTCAAAGACAAACATTAAGCAATTCACACAGAAATACAAAGAACACTCTACTTACCACATCTTCAANATCAGCAAATGGTCTAGTCCGCTTGCATGATCTCCATGTCTTGATCTTTGCAAAGAAATGCCTGCAGACTTTAAAAATAAAGATTTCTACACTATAAACTAGCTCACGAGCTTTGCTCTAAAAAGAAAATCCTTTTTTACACGCTCTTAGTTTCCGTTCCTACGTAACCTTTCTTTTGCGTTGCTACTCTATTTCGCTAAATTCTTATTTCCAATTCTACCAAAATCAAAATGCTCACAGTTTACACAACAGCTGTCTAGACTTTAAATTACATTCATGCTTAATTTTCTTCTTCATTTTGATGATATGTAGATTCCACCAATGATCTTCTCGATTCAACTTTAAATTACTCGCTGCGTAATATAATCTCATGCTTTGCTGCAATGATAGAATTAAATCGATACTTTATAATAATCACGAAAAGAAAAGATATATGCATAGGTTTTGAACTTCATATATTACCTTTGAGCCACTACTCAGATTTTGCTTCTTGGGAGGGTCTTCTCCTACCAAATAGGACTGCTTGACATTTGAGTTAAATACCGAATCAGGACTTTGGCAGGGAATGCCCATGTCAACATCATTACGCTGCCTTTTTCTGGCGATTCTTTGTCTTATACTTGCCACATTCTCTGAAATTTTCTTGGCAATATTTGTATCTTTGTTTGAAGAAATGTTCTTGATACATGATTGGGAAGTTGCTAAATCTTTACGAACTATCGATGCTTGGTCTAGTTTCAAAGCACGTGGACTTGAAGAGGCTATGGAAGGTACTTTATTATGATGACTTAATGGACCTTGATTCAGAACACATGGACTAGAAGAGTCTATGGAAGGTGCCCTATCATGGCGACTTGACTGACCTTGATTTAAAACAGATGGGCTTGAAGAGACTATGGAGGGGATCATATCACAATGATTTGATTGATCTTGATTGACGTGACTCTGTTCCGATTTGGTCGCTTGCTGAATGTTTGTACCCTCCAACTTATTACACCTCTCACCAGATGAAGGTTCAGCTCTTTTGTTATGATTTTCACTGTACAAGGTGGGCTTTCCAATTGGAGAGAAACGTCTCTCTATTTCGGCTTTGTGACCTATTCCCATTGATAATGGTCTATTAAGCATGGGTGCTATACTAGAATTCGCAACACTACTTTTCACTTCGTTCAAGCAGGGTCTCTTGCCATACCTAGGTTTTTCAGAATGCTCTAAATCAGATTTGTTAAGAGATGAAGGACTCCTATTTACCTCTCTTTTAGACACTTTTAATTGTTCAACCAAATCAAACTGCTTGCTGGCAGCGTCAGCATTAATTTTATCCGATGGATGTTTTTCTGCTGACAAGCAAGCCCGATTCTTCAATTCATTGAAATAAGATGTAACCCTTTTTTGAATTTTCTTTTTGCTATTAGCCTGCTTTCTAGCATTGACCTTATCCTTTAAAGTTGAATTGGAGCTTGGGGATTCCTTTCTTACATCACTTTTTAGTGGCAAAGTCCTCTTCCTACTTGTACTGTCAATTGCACCTTGAAGCATGTTTCCTTTTGGTTTTCTTCCCTAAAAGTGAACCAGTGAGTCGAAAATCTACAAAATCAACGTCAAGCAAGGAGAAAACATGCCCAATCACAATAGAAATGCTAAAATATTCATAAAAGACAAGAGCTTCTTTTTTGCTCTGAAATTATCAAGAAAATAGCATAGAGTCCTCAGTCTTCCATCATAACTTGAGATTCTATGATCCAGACTTAAAAATCAAAGGATACATTGATGCTACGGGGAAAAAAGCCTTGTGTATACTTGTCAATAAAAGTTCTGATGTACTAAATTCTTCTGCAATAATACTAGAGTTGGTCTTACACTGAAACTAGCAATTATGGTATGCATTTTTGTTGCCTTTCTTCTGTCTTTTCTATGTTTTTTTGGCTTTTTTTTCATTCAAATGTCAAATTGAACTGAGTTGAATGAAAATGAATTGCAGGTGCCCGTTCTTTGATAACTTAGTGTCCATTCCCACCACGAAGGGCACCGTAGTTGTATTTTATAGTACTTTGTGCACTTTCATTGATATATAAATAAAATTTCAAGGACATGGGGCTACCATATCAGTCAGTCCCAAGTCTATCTGATGAGTTTGAGGCTTGGGGCCAAGCCCCCTATTTTAAAAATAGAAAATGGGGTAATTTCCATCTTGATTTATAATGTATCATATAATAAGCATTGCAATGTATGTAAACACCAAATTTCATTGACATAGAACTATTACATTGGTCCTAAAGTAATGTAATCAGGGTTTGTAAACACTTCTTTAACAAAAATTTCCATAATTTTTCCAAAGCCAAATAACCAAATTTCCAAAACCATGAAACTCATTTACATTTGTATTTTAAAAATACCCATAATAATTAAAAAATGCTATTTGTGACAAGATATTCTATAATTATTTGGTGGATTATGCTTTGTATTATAAACAATAAAATAAATGAACATAACACATATGGTGTTTAATATGGCACTATGCTTCATCCATTTTAGGGTATTTTTAGAGTTTTTCCAAACAAAAATCCAAAAAAGCTCTATAGCTATTTGGAAAATCCTCTCTCTTCTAAAACTTTCCAAGTCAGACCCTGGGCCCATCTCTAAACTATTCCTACTAATTCTTGAACAAATGGAACATCAGGAGGCCAAATTCTTTCCTTCTGGAAAATAAAGCTCAAAAATTATACACATTATGAGAAATACCTTAATGATGTAATCCATCACTGCTTCAGAACATATGATTGGAACATTTGCCCTCTTGAAAGGTAGAAGCTCCTTGATCTTTATATCCTCAGATATGACATATTTTATTGTTTCTAGCTGCTTTCCATAATAAGGGGTCTTCATGTGCACTACTCTTCCATTTCCTGCCTCAATCAGCCTGTGGAAATTAAAATGTTAAACCAATTAACAAAAATCTATACCAAATAAGAACAAGCTGAGAATACATATTTCCTACACAGTAAAATGGCCTAATGAAAGTAGTATCAGGGGAAAATAGACAACAGGGAAAGTCTACAACAAGAAACTCTGTATTTTAAATCATTTTAACTGCACAAATTTTGGATCACACATGCCAGTCCAATAGCTAGGAGCAATCGCTTGTGCAGACAAGGCCACATGTGCAAATTGACAATCTTGCACCAGTTTTTTCTGGCTATGGACTGAAGTGTAAAGATTCAAAACTGTGGTGTTATTGACTCCAAAGATTCATTAATCCATTTATATCAACCATTTGGCTCTATCAACACAAGTGAGCCTTATCATAATCCATTATCAAGGAGGCTGAAAACTAAAACTGTTTCAAAAGCAAACAGACAAAAAAATTAACCATATATCATCTAAGTGTCACATCAAGGACAGACTTTGGATCAGGGATGTCACACTGGGCCAAAATTAAGTAGTGAAGTGAAGTCATGGGCCAGAATCAATATTTATTGAAAATTTAACTGCAACTGATATGTAATGCTTAACCTTTTCATACAGAAACAAACTTTAATTTTGTTTAAAACATGGAATCTGGAACAACCAAATCTTGATATTACAAGCACATGAGAAATTAAATTTGAAATAAAAGATAAAGCATAAACCACTTGGCTACCTATGTTGCATTCTTTTTCATATTTCCCACTTGGTTACATTTTCTAATGCAAATATTAAAAGACAAAAAGTAATGACAAAATACCTTCTAAAAGCTTCCTTTTTTTTAATGTCTTTGAAATAAAGCACAACATTCCAATTGCTGAAAGCACCCTTCTGTAGACAGCATTTCTCCCTCCATCTTCTTGGCAATCCAAATAATTCCTTATGAGAAGATTCGCTGCTGATATCTGTAGATGACCATTCAAATGGCTTCTCATCCAGCCATTGATTACTCTTGTAACTTTCATCAATGTATGATTGAGAAAGAACCCATTTGCCTGAAGTACAATAACAGCTAAAATATATCTATACATGGAAAAGAGTGCATAAATAATTAATTATCAGAAAAGTACTAAACAAAGCAAATGAGGAGAAGTGCTGTGGTAGGGAAATTCTTTTAAATGCTAAGAAGTATTAATTAGCAGGTGCTAATTAATTTTTGAAAATTTTTCCAACCCCATGCTCTTACAAGGACCCCTCTGCTTTCTAGTTTTTGTGCAAAACTTTTTCAGAACATGTACAAAACATATTTTGAGCAAATCTCCTTGTCTGCTAGCAATATTCTTGTGCTGCTTACATTCTCACAACTATAGATGCCTGATTTATGAACATAGAATGCTTTATAGCAGTATTCCCTTAAATTTCAAAGCATTTCTTCTATCCCCCTGGTGACTAATTTCTTCTACTTCCAACCCCCAAAAATTAGGCACTTAGGACTAACCACGCCTGCCACAAAATGTGAAACACCAGAGTGCTTTGTCATCTCTCCATGTAACTGCAGTTTGAGAACTCAAGCTCCTAGCACAGTCCATGCCTGAGGCCTGGAGACACGTGATTGCACATGCAAGTGTCCTCTCACATGCAAAACTGCCTGCACAACTGAAAAATTACCTGCCCCAACATCATAATCAACTGTGTAATCTCACATGCCAAATAGGACCTTCAATTTTGCAACTACAACACTAGTGACTGTCACCTTTTGCTTTCATAACTTTGCTTTATCCTATTTTTATCCTAAATGAGACATGACATGCTTCAGCAACAAAAAACTCTGTATCAAAGATAGGCAAATTTTTTATCACATGTATTTCCAAATAAGTAAGAGCAATCGCTTGTGCAAACAAGGCCACAAGTGTAAATTGACACTCTTTCGCCAACTTCTTCCCGGCATGGACTGCCAGTCGTATAACAGAAAAAACTTGGAGCCCTTACGAATTCAGTAAGATTCAAGCCAAACATAATTTCCTAATTTTCAATATAAAATAATTTTTAAAAAGTCTCTTGAAAACATCTGAGGGGTTCCCCTCAGGATCTCAAGAGCATGGGGGCCCTTAAAAGTTATCCCAACCCCAACCTACATTGGCTAAACCAGTGATTTTCAACCACTTAGCAGGGGCACACCAGTGTGCCATGAGAGATCTTCTGGTGCATTATGAGAAATTATCCAATATCACATTTTCAAAATTAACATTTATTAACCATTTTCTGCAAATATTACATCATTGGGGGAGGGAGCAAAGCAGCACTGCCTCCCCAATACTTCACCAAGTTTACACAGAGAAGGGCTCAAATCTGTAATTTTTAGTCATTTCTGAATTGACTTCTACCCATTTTAGAATGCTAGAGTATCACAACATGGATATATGGCATACAGAATTCCATATTTAGTTGTGCAATGACAAATGAAGCCTTGTCCTAATCTTGGTAAGAGTGCTGCAAAGGACAAGTCACATATTCAATTCATTTTTGTACAAAATTGAATGATACCAAGTTGAGGGGTCAATTTCTCTTTCCCGGCATGCAAATCAACCACGAAAACAAACACATTCTATTTTGGAAAAGGGTCTTTTATGATATTTCATAGGGTGCTACCTCAAAACATGTTTCTAGGGGCAAGCCCCCCAGACCCCATTTCCCACATAAAGCTTATAGATACAAACTTTTCTGGCACATGCAGTGCCCCCTCACATCAATGTAATCAGTCCATTTGGCAACAGGTAGCTGATCACTTTGTTCCTTTACAGAGTTTCATTT
>OLMO02000262.1:18623231-18636646 GCA_900291935.2 Cassiopea xamachana
TGAGGAGAGAAAAAATAGGGACTGTTAGAAGTAATTATTTACAAGTTTAGTACTCAATGACCGTTGCTATGGGCGTTGCCATGGAAATTTTACTCTGACTTTCTCACCTTCATTGGAAAAATAATTGTTATTTGTTATTTGGCAACTGAAAAGTGTCATAACATGTATATCATGTAAAAGCCTAAAAAATCCCCTACAAGATACAAATCAAAACAAAAAATAGTCAAAAATTTAATTTTTTAGCTAAACTTGAGGGGGATTCACCCTTAACGTTTGTGGAAGTATAGATGAGATGAAAGATATGAGGATGCTCGAAGAGCCACTTGTATCCACGTTATTTTAGACTATAGGACTCTCAGTGCTTGAAAAAAACAAAGGATAGCCGCCGACCCTTTTTGTTTGTTGCGCCAAAGTGGTTCTCCAAGTTCTCAGGAAATGCTATTATCGGCAATTAACACTCTGGTTGTCCATGGCCCATCGTTCAATTTCCTTGTCAAAATACATTCTTTTCCTTGATATCTCCTTGAATCTGGTTAACGTTTTAATCATTCAAAAAGTTCGCTAATCAATGTCTTGTCTTTCCTCATCAGGACAATATGCTGCAAAATCCCAAGTTCTACTCTGCCAGCATTCTAACGCGTCGGTGTTGTTTTAGCAAGACTGTCGGGACACGCGCGTGTCGCCATTTGGCAATAGTACATGGTTATGTAGTCATTTTTAAGTTGTGTACATTCACTTAAGTATTGAAAGGTCGGAACATTTCAAGTAATTATAGCCTTTTTCATTTCTAGTGTTTTGTATATGATTTTGCGTAAGAATCTCACATTGAAAACGAGATTCCGGAAAGTGACTGTACCTTCATACAGTTAACGAATTAGAATATTGTTAAGGCGTTGGCCAAAGCTAATATATCATATTGTTTGTAAACATTCTGATTGGCTAATTTAGTTGAGTCATAGTTCCTTGTTACTGCATGATAAGCTGTAGCAGGTAGAATTTTAGTTAGTCTTAACAATCGAGAGTCGAATGAGCTAGCCATGAAGGCAAAATGTAAACTGTGTTTTTTATTGGAATTGATCTGTGTTTTCTAATTACTGTCTTATCGAACGAGCAAGAATAGAAGGAATATTTCCTACAAGATATCTTAGAACCTGAACACGTCGAACCTACGGTACGGGTTTTGGAAAGTTATGGAAATTGAAAATGCCATTTTCAGGACCTGGAAAGTTTCAGAAAAGGTGATTTTCAAACTGGCTATGGAATAGTTTTAATCTTATTTTGAAAAATTCTAAAAGGATCCTAAAATGGATGTAGCCGGGGGTGATCTCTAGGGGCCTCAGAGGAGAGTAGCTCCCCTTGCTAAAATTAGTGATGATTTTTGGTGGGCTCAGCCCCCAAAATTTCTTGTATTGGCTTTGCATTTCAAAGTATACACGCTTTTTTTATAAGGAACCTACCTCAAGGCTTAGTTCTAAAAGTTCCTTATTTGTAGACTTCAAATCAGCAAATTGTAGTACCAAAAGTTCCTTAATAGTTCCTTACTTCTCACTGCACAATCAAGTGCCATAAAAATAATACAGAAATAGGAAAAACATGAAACTTTGAATTTTGCCTTTACTTGTGGCTAGAGCTTAGGAGCAAAAACACAAAGTAGGTAGGAACAAAAAGTGAAATGTTAATGAATGTCATGTCTATTCCATTAATGTCATCTAATGTAATATAATATTCGCTTGAATATTCATACAGAACTCGATATTCAGCTAGCTAGGTGTTGTACCACATTACTTCACCTGTATGCCTATCTATTTTAGTTCTTGATGCTTGCAGTTGTAATATTTTGCCTTGTGTTGATTTATTATCAGCGTATAGTTAATTGAGTTGTAACGTGCTGTGTCGTGAACCGGATGTGGCATCTCTACTATGTCGTGCTACGTACTGTGTTGGTGTCTCTATGTATGATTATGATTGCTTGATATTATATGAATGGTTGAGCTTAGAATGAGTTGAGTATGAGTTAGATAACAAAGAGTAATGTTGTCTTCTTTGGTTCTGCTCCTCGGAACTCGTTACACAGTTATAAAAATCTTTAAAATCGAAAAGTTCCTTAGGGATTTCGTTTTTAGTAGTAAAAGTTCTTTAAATATTTCGGCTTTCTACATGTAGGTTCCTTATAAATCGGTTCCTTATAAAAAAACGTGTATTTACCTTGCTTCCAAAGTGTTTTGTATTACTATGGTCAATTTTGCACTGCTACATGGTTATCAGTATTTAACTATATTATCATGTCTGATACAAAACAAATTTCATCAACAAGTTATTAAATATATCGTCGAAAATAACGTTTTTCTACTTTTATGGGGTTTCAAAATGTAAACGAAAATGTTTCATGGTTTTAGAAATTTGGCAAGTCGGCTTTGCAAAAGTTTTGGAAATGTATTAGAAGGAGTTTGTACGAACTCTGATAAAGAAGAATTTTGTTTACAGAACTAGTGAAAGCTCTTTCAACAAAGATTTTCCATGCAATTCTCTAAGCATCAGACAATTTTCTTGATTTTTCCTTGAAAATTTCATTACCTTTTTATTTCCTTGTGATAACCAAAATTTTCTTAAAAAAAGAAATTCCTTAAAGTGAAAGCACTGCCATGGTTTTTTATCCACACCATTGAACTATATATAAAGTTCAATGATCCAAATATTGCTTTTGGGACCAGGGTTGCCAGATTGACATTCTATAAATTTCGAAACTGAGGCTCAAAAAATCCCAATATCTATTGTCTTCAATAATAAAATTCCCAAGGTTCATTTACTTGCAATGATGTCATTTATCCATATCAACTTTTACTATTAGTTCTAAAAATCATATGTGATTATACGCACTTGCAGGGCTGTAGGGAGAAGTAAAGTAGAGAGATGGAAGCCGGTTAATAGAATTTGAATCTGGGGCGTTGCCCTCTGATCAGATTTTTAGAACCACACCCTTACCCTTAGAGAAGCACCCTTTTTTGCATATAAAGATACGTTCTATATTCTACATAGAAAAGGTAGTCATTCGTACTTCCTTCATATACCTATTTTTTGTGGTAGGGTAGTTGGAAAAATTGTAAACAAGCAATATCAATGAAAACATGAACAGTTCTCTATTAAGTTAAAAATATTGACTAGACATTATCTGCAGCATTTTCCATAATTCCAAAAGTTATCACGCGATAGTCAAACCTTGATAAAAGTTAATTATCAAGCTTTGTCCAAAAGTTTTTTTGGGAAATTTAAATTCCAAGAAAAATCCCATAGGCCTAAAAAATTCCCAAGATCTTGGGATAAAATCCCAAGCGTGGCAGTCTTGCCTATAGGAGTGTTTTTTAGATCGAAGCCAAGAGTAAATTCACAATTAATATTGTATCCTTCTTATCACGTCTCTAACGTTCTTTTTGTGCAGTGTTCTGTACCACAACGTTTAGAGATACAGGATATCTCAATACCTCAACCTGGACTTTGAAATTGAAAAGAGTGACAGTGAGAGGGAAACTGACAGTGAAACTAATGCGATAGAGGGCGATACGCCAGTACATTCAAAAATTCCACAACCCAAAGGATTTTCTATGACCGATACGCCGAGACATGGAGATGCTCTTTCGTACGCCAAGACATTTGTCTTAGCCCATGTCGGACATATTCGGACCTACCTACATGGAATACAGCCTGACACCTTCCCAATACCTTTATAAACTCTTAATTCCAGGGTTTGACTATCGCGTAATACCTTTCCCTTTACAGCAGATCAGATTTTCGTCGTCAAAGTATATGTGTAATCTATGAAGCCTTCGCACTTAGTGATTTGAGCTAAGTGTGAAGGCTTCATGAATGGCCTAAAATCATGCTAGTTTCTCAGGAAGTAATATGTATATTGCATGCATATCACGTCTTGGTAACATCCGTGTCGTGCAGTTTATGTAAAATTTAATTTCTGTTGTCGGTATCAAGCATAAATCGCTACCGATTTCCTCAAATTCAATGACAAAGGCCTAGACGAACTATGTAACTAGTTGCTAATGAATGAAAGGTAAGGAAAAGTGATGTAGAGCTCAACCGCATTGCAAGTCCCAAGAAAATTCACCCCTGCACAGGAATTTCATATCAAACACTTGCGTGGTGTAGCCTTCTCCTCCACAATGCGGTTCCTTTCTACAAGAAAAAGTTGTCAAGGAACATAAAATATCCTGTTCTAGTAGGTAACGTATCTTCCGTATTTACAAGAAACAGTCAAGTGTTTTTCAGAGATGAGAAATAATGATTCAGTACCTAATTATTTTAACTATATAAATATCGTATATACGATAAAACGATGATTGAAAATACAGAGGGAAAATTAACTCATAGCAACAACGACCAATGAACTAATCAGAAAAATTCATACGGGAATCCAAATGGGCAGGAATAACCAATTTGGAGGATGTCTATTGCAGACTTAGAAGTGATAAATTTAACAGGATACTATGAACAGCACGATTTTGTGATAAAAACATTCCTAACCTTGTAAAAAAATGCATACTAATACTTTACAAAATATGAATTAGCCAATGGAGGAACGCTAAAACTAGTAATTGCACCGTCATAAGATAATTTGCATACATTTTCATAAATTACTATTGACATAATTAGCTATATTTCAATAATTTATTCTATTTCCATCACGGCTATAATCACTACAATGGTACAACAGCTACCGAGGAAATAAAATTCTCGCACGGTCTTCATAAAGGCACTCTAAGCATTCCACAGCCTCAGCCTCAAAACATCGTATTTCAATCAATGATATTATGGATTTCAATACAAATATCAACAATCAAACCATAACGAGGTTACCGCTATATACACCTAGAGCTACACCTCCCTTCATACGTTGAAATCTTTCACTGTACCTTATCTCTGTAGCTTTGACATTCCATTCATCAAGGGCATTATTGTGCATGAAAAAGAAAATGCTATGCTGCGTTGGAAAAGTAACTAACAAAATTTTATCAGTAGCTAACGTGAGTAATGTTATCTATCATAGACGATGAATTTCGTTAGCCATGAAGGTGAAAGAGCTGGGATGCCAGTAGAATATTTACCTTCTCCAGGTGTCTAAAACGTCTGAAAGCAAAATAGTTAATATTAACATCTAATGGCAAATTGCCAGTCGATAACTAAGAAATCTTTCATTAAAATCAAAGAATCAATTAAAATCAATCTTAGATAATCAAAATAATTAATCAATGATCAATCGGTCAATCAATAAATCAATTAATCAATAATTGGACACACAAGACTGTGGTTTCAAAATTACAAAAGTTGTAGAAACAAGTTGCTGATATTGAAGTAAGTAAACATTCAAAGGAAGGATTACCTCCTCATCATCGCAGTCCTCCGTCTTATGACCAAAAACTAAAACAAACACATAATATTCCAAGTAGAACTTTTCATTAAGAGAAACTAACCTGCTTCTTTAGGGGTCAACAACATGGTCTCTTTAGAAGACAAGCTTTATCTCCACGATTTTAAAAACATTAACTAAGGTATCTTCATTAAGAGTCTATAATGAAGGCTGAAGTTTTAAAATAAAATCGATAATAGACAACGTGATATGAACTTGCTAGGATTAATGATCAACATTATACAGTAAGTGTACGAAATCATTAGCTATAGATGTAGACCAGGCTTTAATAAAATACGAAACTGATGCACAATACCTTCGCAAATGGTACAAAAAGGTCTTTCCTCTCCTCTTTGGGCATGGTATTGAGTTCCAATATCTTCTGTGCTGCTCTGAGTAGGGCAATCTTCAGTGTCGTGTACGTCAAATTCATCACAAATATCACAGAAAACTCTTTGCTTTAAACCAGGTCGTATTGGTGACTCTTCGACGTCTCTAACGAGGAAGCGACACTACTATGACAACAAACTCTACAAGGTTTTAATTTATGAGGGTACGACAAATACAGAGCCATGACTAAGCCTTAAGCCTTACCTCTGACTGCTTACCCCTAAAAATAACGAAGATTCATACTTCTTCTAATAAAAAAACCAAAAATATTCGTTCTACTATTTCTATCATTTTTTCTTATACATTTTCTCATTTCTTTATCTTTTCTGTTGATTTTCTTCATCAAATTCTAGAAACATTCAAATCTCTACATCATCCATCAAATACTCTCAGCAAAAAGGCCAATGATTTTGAGCATCAATGAAATTTAACACAAAATATACTTACAATGCAAAACTACTCTCAAAAAGATTTCCACCTTCCTCAATCAGTTTTATTTTTGCTTCAGCTTCTTTGTATTTATTCTATAATTAGGAAGGTACAACAAAAATTAAGAAAAAAATTAATAAAAATTTAGCCTTAACAACAAAGATAATTTCTTTCCAACCATGCTCTTTTAAAGTCTCTCATAGGGATATTCCACTTATTAGAACAAACTCCAATCTCTCTACTGATTGGCAATTCGCAACTGGCAGTTGAGACTAAATATAGGCTGTAATTAACAAAACATAGAAAACTGCGATGGCAATGACAATACCTCTACAAAAGGATTTGGTGCGTCTATTTGCAAAACAATTACCATAGATTACATTACGCTTCGATGAGGGCAACTGAACAGAGAAATTTTAGCCAAAATCATGAAAAAAGAAAGAACGTTCTGTCTGCAATCATACATTGTGCACAGCAAAAGTAGTTGGAAACTTGTGGTCTCAAATATACTTGAAATAAAAAGCATGCTATTGCTTAAAAACTTACAAACAACAATCCGCAGACACTTACTAAGCCCTAAGAAAATAACAGATTGTCGACTGCAGAATGACCCAATACTATGCCTTTACTGCCGCAGAAATGAGACGGACAGACTAATGCCTCATTCATACTGCTTCGTTTTTGTGAAACCGTGCACACTACTCCGCACAAAAACGGAGGTTCACGAAAACTCCTTTCAAAGTGCATATTTACGTAAACGGAGGTTATCTTTGACCGCAGTGAACGCGCGTAAAAACGGATATTTGTTTCGACCACAGCATTTTCAAAGGATTAAAACCACAGAAACGGATACTTTTTCCTCCGTTGCTGTGAGAAGTGTGAACCCACAAAAACGGATATTTCTATCTGGATTTTTATACAGAAACGGAACAGTGTGAACGGTTGACAGATATCTACAAAAACGGACAAGTTCGTATGCGGAGCAGTGTGAACCCAGCCTGAAATCCTGATTTATACCAATGATTTTTGTCGCTTGAGAATTTCACGAAATTGTAAAAATTAAATAATGTTAATATGAAAACAAACAATAAAAAGCGCGTTATTTCCTATAGATCAGCAAACAACAATCAGTAGCCATTGTCCAACTAATTTATTATGAGGCTGATAATAAATTTGGTGTGAAGTACGGAAATTAAACTATAAACTCATTACGAAATAATGCCAAAGAAGGTAGCAAAAAATGCAAACATACTTGCAGGTCCACAACCAGAGAATTCAAGAAACGTATCTGAAAGATAATATCAGAGTAAGATTGACATTTAATATACATTTGCATCAAAAACGTAAAATATACGACACAGAACAACATTCTGACGGCAAGCAATATGTTGTGATATGTACTGGTATTTACATGGTTCTAAGGGTATGATAAAATGAGATCTTGATGACTATAAGCTTCAACAACATCAGCCCCAAGCATCAAATTAACATGACATCACTACCGCTTCAGAATGAACTGAGAGCTACGCAGAATAGTAAGTTCTTTGAAGAGAAAGAATGAGACCTGTTGACATAAATCCAAATCTGCTAGTATAAAACTTTTGAAAAAGCTGCTAAGAGAGTGTGCATCAAACCTCTTAACTGTTAAGGTATACACGTTTTTTTTAAAGAAAGTTTTTTACAAGAAGATTTTTTGGCCCAGTACTGAAACTGTCTTAACTTTTTCACGATTCCAGTATCAAAACTTAGTTAAGATTTTCTAAGCAAAAATTCTTGAATTCTTATATTTTTACGCATGACTATCAATGGAAAGTGAACACGTTCCATGTACAGTTGAAATGATGATACACTTAGTATATAACAGACGTTGAACTGTTGGAGGAAAGTCAACATCACATACATAACATTCTGACTGATGATGGCTCAAGATTGGATCAAAATGTTTTGTATATGCCAACTAGGACTGTCAACTATGATTGTACATGGAATATAACATGGAATTGTGGAGCATATGGAATTGCCAAAATTGGATCTAAACTAAATGATGTCCCTCTGTGTCGTCGTACTTATTTTCAAACATAACTTTCCGTACACAGATAAATCGAAATTTAAATATATAAACACTAAAAACTTTCTGAAGTCTCAAAAATCCATTACTGAACTTTCCTAACTTTTTGAAAACTTGAGTACTATTTTCTTACAAGCAACTTTCTCATAAAAACGTGTACCTCAACATTAGTAACTGCAGACATTGGTCATTTCACATGATTCAATTGGAAAAAAATTATTCAAAGCGCATTCATGTGCAGGGGTTTTCTTTAGGGGGGCTCAGCCTCCCTAAAACTCTCGCATTGGCTCGGCTTTTCAGAGTTTATTGGCCTTGCTTCCAAAGTGCTATCATCAATTGTGCACTGCTATATAGTTATTTCTTAATGTTGATTATTCTATATCAGTATTAAACTAAATAATCATGTTTCCATCCTTGGAAATATGGGCGTGGTTGTAGCTGGGCTACACCCAACTTATGGGTGTAGTTGTGCCTAGAGTCCCCTTGTTAAAATTTTAGAAATGTCCACTGTTCATGTGATGATAGAAAAGAAGTATTAATACCTCACTCTCTTTGCTTTCGAGCTCTTCACTCAGTGATGACTGCCCTTCTATTTCAGTGTTTGCTGAAATTAAATACAAAATTTGAATCCTTCATATCCCAGTTTAAGTATATACTGCATTGCATTAACATCTATATTAACGCATATGATATGTTGAAAATACAGAATATTGGGAAGAGAAGATCTTTCAGAAGATGGAAAGGATATAACTTTTAGAATGAGAACGACGACAAATAGATTCCACATGATATTAATACTCTTCATTCGACATAATCAGGTAAAATACGACTATTCCAAAAGACTATTCAAAGAATATTCCATATTGTTCCAAGACTATTCTGTAAAACTGATGTTACCAATAGACTGTTCCGGAATAATCATAGGAACAGTCTATTGGTAACATCAGTTTTACAGAATAGTCTTGGAACAATATGGAATATTCTTTGAATAGTCTTTTGGAATAGTCGTATTTTACCTGATTATGTCGAATGAAGAGTATTAATATCATGTGGAATCTATTTGTCGTCGTTCTCATTCTAAAAGTTATACAGAAGAAGCTGCGTTTTCTATCTTCAATATCGAAAGGGATATAGAAGCAAAATCGAAAAATAATGATCTTTGTAATATTCAGGCCTTCCTCACAAAAATTCTATGGAATCGACATCAAAAATTTTGGTAGCCTGTGAATTGCAAAAGGAACATAGAACATAACATATCTGCAACATGATCCATTTAAGGAAATTAAGTCATATTTAAAATTAATACCTGGCCCTTTGACTTCTCCATTAACCAGCTGTGATTGTAGAGTCTTTATGGTAGATTCTTGATCGGTAATCTTTTTTTCGAAATTTTGGGCCTAAGACCACAAGTGTAAACGAAAATTTATAAACAGAAACATGAAAACAGTGATCAATACGGGAGGCACAAGGAAAAATAAGAAGATAAAGCTCGAATTTTCATTTTCCCCATGAAATATTTCATTGATTGAAATTTGAAATTTTAGTAAAATGACACAAATGAATGAAATGTTACCTTAACACGCCAGCTGGAGAGTTCCCCTTCTTTTTGCTGCAGTTGTGAAAGTGCCGACTCAACTGAGTTTTGCATTTGCAGCCTAGCTTCCTCTAGGTCTTGTTTCATTACCTTTTCTCTGGAAACCAGACACAGATGGATGAGTATACTCAAGATTAAATCCAATATAACTGCAAAGTGTGAAAGTTAAGATTGAAAGCCAAAATTTGTGGCTAGAGCAGTTGGCTATAAATTATTTCTCCTAGACAAGGGGTATGCCGAACTTCAACTTCTTTCCAAACAAACTTCACACATGTGTACGAAACTCTATAGGAGAGTGTAAGTAGGCACGTAGAGCTTGAAACAGGACGCGACAACAAATTATGGTTCAGGGAAAATAAACCTGTTCTGCTTTCTGCATTCTCATTCAACTGCGAGTTGAATGGAAATCCTCATCCACGCTGGATTTAGGCTTGCACCCATAGGTGCCGACTACGTGGGGGCTTGGGGGCTCAAGCCACCTCTGGGCAAGGCTACTGGGGGCTGAAACCCCTTAAAAAACTGTGAGGAAGAACACTTTTTGGTCGTCGAAATCACAGAAACACAAGAACTGACGTGATAATGATGCTACACTGCCACTGCTAAACATCAATATATCTGTTCTGCTTACTTGGGTAGCTTTTCTTTTGATACCTTCGGCGGAATATGTTAAATAATATATATTACAAAGTGTATTAATTTTAGGCAATTTTCTAAATGTTGTAATTTGAGCCCCCACACCCCCATGAGAAAATCCAAAGTCGACACTATGCTTGCACCTTAACGCTAACCTTGCACCTTAATTGAAAATGTGAATTCAAATATCCTCCTCAGTTACAGGAACGTACCTTTCAATTAACGATTCTTTTTCAGTTTTCAGCTGTTTGATAGTCGTTTCTGAGTTTTCGCATAAAGATGACAACTGAGAATGAAACGATAAATAATTTAAATATTGAAAGAAAATAGTCAATATCTATCATAATAAAAATTCCAAGCCACAGAAAGGCTGACTACTTCGTTGAAACTCAATACCTCTGAGGCTGTCTAAGGCATGATTTCATGGAAGTAATGAAATGCTTCTGCTGCATCACTAACTGAATTCTATTGACAACTTCTTAGGCTGAATTGAATACAACATACATGGAAGGCACTCACATATAGAAGGAAGCAATCAAAATTAGCAAACGTAGTTTTCATTGCTAGTTTCATCTCAAAAAAGATCACACATAAATAGCACTTTAAAAAGCCTTAAATAACATGTCTACTATAAAACTTTTAATACTACTTCAAAGGAAATAAGTACAGGTAAAAATTTTATCTGAAAATGAGAACGGGACAGGTAGAGAATACTAGTGCAGACGAAGAGAAAAATATTCTGAATTTGGGAAAATAAATCCACACAAAAAGAAGTTAATGGATTACGTCAATGAACTTTCAAATTACCTTGGTGGTTTCCGCAATCTGTTTCAAATTTTCTTCTTTTAAAGCAGAAAATTCATTTTCAACTTGACTTTTAGAAGTTTCCAAATGTGATATCCTTTCAGAACATGATGACAGTTTCTCTTTCGTTAAAGTCCTAGGAAAAAATTAGCTATTTGGTATCCGAAAGCCTCAAATAACGTAATGAAAAGGTGCTGAAAATAGCTGGATAGAAAAAGCAGTTAATGAGAAGTATTAAGAAGAGCAGCTGCAATTTCTTGGTCATATACTAAGAGCACAAGTGACTGTTTACTGGCAAAGATAAATGGGAGGAGGGCTAAGGGAAGACAAAGGAAGAAATATATGAACTGTTTAACAGAAAGTTTGAGTGGAAAGTACACAGCAGCGGAGTTAGTACAATTATCAAAGGACAGGCTGAAGTGGAGAGTCATGATCGTTAACGTCACATGACAGGCACCACAGAGAGAAAAGAATTGCACGTCCCTTACGGAGCCCAAAAAGATATAAAACAAAAGGAAAATTCGAAGGCCTTTAAGACTGTGATTCTATGGCGAGTGTGGATGCAAATTAATAAATTTGCAGATGATACACTTTTACTTCGAGAAAGGGTGCAAATTCTTTGAAAACTTCTAGTAGTTTCATCTAGAATTATTGCATTTTTGGTAACTTTGGAAATAGAAAATTCAAAATACTGAGCCACAAAATCTGCCATATACAGTGATAGCTTGTGCATGAGAACCTGAATTTTTCAATTTAGCCTAAATGGGCTCTTGTGTAAACGGTACTTAAAATAAATTTAGGCTACTCAAAAGTCAAAAAATAGGTTCTTATGTTTTCACACCATTTTCATCTCAATATGCTAAATATAGCATGAATATCATCTAATAATACAGTATAAATTCTTCTTTTGAACCATGGGACAATGTCTTTAGGCAATTCAGCATAGGTACAGCACACATTTTTTACAAAATTTGACTTGCAGATACTTGGGAATCATTTGAAAGAGTAATGTCAAGTTATTTAAGTAGCAATCCAACCGATAAGAACATAGCTAATAATTTAATCATAAATAGGCTCTTATATACAGTAGGCTTAAAATGAAAATTTTAGCCTAGCAGGTTCTTTAAACCTTGGTTCATATATGCGGGCTATTACTGTATTCCAGTTTGCATATAATAACTTCTCGGTATAATTAATCTTTTCTGTTTTGAATCCACAGGTCTACTAAGGATGTTTTGCAGGAATTCCATCTAACAAACCTAAAACATGAAAGTTTGAAATCAAATCTAGAGTTTGCATGAGCAGCTGCAAGCTTCCATAAAACAAGGAGTTCTTGATAATGGCAAGTAGAACTTACAACTCATGTTGGAGTTTATTGGTAGCGTCAGAGCCACGACTCAGATCGCCTTGAATTCGCTGGGCTTCATCTCTGGCACCTTGGGCATCTTGGTTAGCTTGCTTTAGCTATAAAAAATTTATTGTCAACTGTCAACATTACAGCAATGGTTGTGGTTTTTAATGATAAAACGAAAAATATCAATAACTTGTATGATCACATAAAATGCTAACTTTACCAATCAAGAAAGGCATCGAAAATTGAAAATCAAAAGATTCCATAACTTTAGCAAATCAAAAAGTGTGGGTAAAATCTTGAAAAAACTTCGTGTATGTGAATACTTGGCGCTGCGCAGTCTCCAAACATCAAGCTGCGTAGCACGAATCACCTTGACATATGAGTTTCTAAACGTTGAAATGCCTACGGTAATGTGATGTGCTTAACTCCCATTAGGACACAAATGTGCCTTTAAAATCACCCACTGAAAATTGACCTCACAATAGACAATGCATACATGTAGAAAACTCTCTATGAACTGAAAACTGCTACACTAACAGAGCTAATGAGCTGAGAATTGTTTAAAATAACAGAAGGAAGAAAGGCTAAATTTACATACTTGCTCTTTTAACGATTCGCATTCTTTTTTTAAAGATGAACATATTTCTTCAAGAGATGTCTTTTGCTTCTCAATTTCACATTTTTCATTCTCTAGTAAATTTGCTTTTTCATCTTTCGATTCGTACTCCTG